>JAJOZX010000597.1:1230000-1337698 GCA_023014485.1 Bathynomus jamesi
TAAATGAAACAATTATACTATAGAACCAAAGCTTTTTATTTATTTAAATCCAGTATATTTATTTAAATCTAGCTATAACAAATAAAAAATACCTAATACCATAGAAAACAATACATTTCTTTTATTTAATTATTTGATATATCATACATACAACAGAAGTATTTCAAGTAATATATTTGTAATTATTCAAATCAAGTAGAAAAAACAATACAATATAATCAAGCTAATTTAGGTATCAACTTGTTTCAGTAGTACTTTATTACAACGACCTAGGACAATTATTTATTTAATTTTAGTAACAACAGTTTTTCAAAATTTGAATCGGACAACGAGGACCTTTTCGGCTTTAATATATCTTTTCCTGTCGAAAAAATCCTTTCCACTGCTGCACTTGACGGAATTGAAGTGTTTAATCGGATAAATAGTTTTTTGAATGAATCGGAAGGGAAGGAAGATGTATAGTCTGTTGCTTTGAAACATTTCTTAGGGGAAGGCTGTTTTGATACATGTTCATACATGTTTGAAACGTTCAAACTCGTATCGAATAGAAGGACTTTAAATTCATTTTTGAAATAAAAATTAGCGCTAGCGCATAGCGTTAATTTTTATTTAAAAAACTAGCGGCGCTGGTAAATGCGCTAGTAGTTTGAAAATATAGCGACGCTAGTGGTGGCGCTATTAAAAAACTAGCGGCGCTAGTCACAGCTCTGATAATTAATCGGTAGTGAGCAGACTTTAGTTATGGGTGACTTTAAGATGCAGGGAGACGCGGAAGGTAATCGTTTAGTTCATTTTCTCGAGCACAGCTTTCTTATTCAAAAGGTTGGGGAACCTACGAGGTTGGACAGTATTTTAGATTTAGTAATAACTACGGATGATAGGCTAATTACTGATCTTCAAGTAATAGAACAGTTAAGCAATAGCGATCACAATATGATAGAGTTTGTCCTCTCAGTAAGTCACTCGAAACCAACTAACTCGACTAAAATTCCTAACTTCCAGCACGCAGACTTTTGTAAATTTCGAAATAAATTGTCACACGTCAATTGGGAAAACGTAATGGGGAACTCCAACTCAAAACTAATGTGGGAATCGTTCGAAAGAGTATTTAGGACTATAAATGAGGAATGTGTACCGTACAAAATTAAGCGTGCGAAAGTAAACAACAAGCCCTTGTGGTTTACTTCTAGAGTAGGAGACATTATAAAGAGTAGAGATAGGGCTTATAGGCTACATAAGTGCGATAAAGACAATTTGTGGTTACGAAACAACTACATATCTCTCAGGCGTGAAGCGAAAAGTGTAATAAAGTCCAAGCGCGAATTTGAAATCTCCATAGCTCGTGACGGTAAAGAAAACCCCAAGCGATTCTTTCAATACGTCAATAATAGAAAAATCAGTAAAAAGTGTCTTGGGACCTTTAAAAAATGTAAACGGAGATCTAGTTTCTGAAAACAAGGAAATGGCTACCTTGCTAAACGAATTTTTTACGTCAGTTTTTACTATAGAAGATGTAACGAATATCCCTACGGTCATAGACATAATAACTTTTGATAATGGTAATATTTTGGATAATATTGTAGTTAGTGAAAGGGAGGTAATGCGCTATATTGATAAAATGAAAACGCGTAAATCACCGGGGCCGGATTCCATATATCCCATACAACTAAAAGAATTAAAAGAAAGTACTGTTATGCCGCTAACAAAGATTTTTAATTCGTCTGTTTCTGAGGGGTGCGTACCAGATAATTTCAAGTTAACA
Organism: Bathynomus jamesi; assembly: GCA_023014485.1. NCBI lineage: Eukaryota > Metazoa > Arthropoda > Malacostraca > Isopoda > Cirolanidae > Bathynomus > Bathynomus jamesi. The sequence continues at coordinate 1,231,763 of JAJOZX010000597.1, forward strand.
AATGTAACACCTATCTTTAAGAAAGGCGATAAAGGTGCGGCGAGATATTATAGGCCAATCAGTTTAACGTCTGTTGTAGGTAAGCTACTGGAATCAATAATTAGGGATCGTATAGTCGAACACTTAGAATTGCATAACTTGGTTAGAAATACGCAGCACGGTTTTAGGCGAAACAAATCTTGCTTAACTAATCTTTTAGAATTTTTTCAAAGCGTGGTTGAAGTTTATGATAGTCATCGGGCAGTTGATGTAGTGTATTTAGATTTTCAAAAAGCGTTTGACACCGTACCGTACAAAAGCCTTATTGAAAACTAAGGCTCATGGAATCAGGGATGTAGTAATAAATTAGATAGAAGAGTGGTTGCGAGGTAGGAAACAGAGGGTGGTCGTTGATGGAGCGGAGTCGTGTTGGGCTAATGTAGCGAGCGGCGTTCCTCAGGGTTCTGTATTGGACCCCTTGCTTTTTCTTATATATATTAACGATTTAGATGTCGGCCTAGTCAGTACAGTTTCAAAGTTTGCGGATGACGCGAAGTTGGGTGGTAGGGCGATTAATGGCGAAGATCGAGGTAAAATCCAGGATTGGTCAGTCACATGGCAAATGAGATTTAACGTTGATAAGTGCAAAATTTTACATATAGGTTTGCGTAACGGTAATTTTGCGTATAGTATGTCAGGGAAGGAGTTGGCAAGCGTAGAGCAGGAAAAAGATTTAGGAGTTATATAGTTAATGGTGATTTAAAAATAGCGAAACAAAGTACAGCAGTGGTCAATAAAGCGAACAAAGTGCTAGGTTTTATAGCTCGGAATTTTTAGTACAAATCGCGCGATATTATTGTTCCTCTTTATAAATCATTAGTTAGACCCCATTTGGAGTACGCGATCAAATTTTGGAATCCGCATATGCGAAAAGATATAGACAAAATCGAGAGAGTTCAAAGATGAGCAACTAAGACGATTCCGTCGCTTAGGTCGAAGTCGTACGAGGATAGGCTTAAGGAGTTAAAATTGACTACACTCGAGACTAGGAGGCTAAGGGATGATCTAATCCAGGTTTTCAAAATTATGAATGGGTTCGATAACGTATAGTTTTTTCGAAATATCTCAATATAATAGGACTAGAAATAACGGGTTTAAGTTGACAAGGAGAAGGTTCGAGACAGCAATTGCCAAAAACGTTTTTACGCACAGAATAGTAAATAGGTGGAATAGTTTGCCAGTAAACGTAATTAGTAGCACGTCTATAAACATGTTTAAAAATCGATTAGACATATGTTGATAGATTGGATGTAGTATAAGGTAGTAAAATTAAGGCTTTGTGGTTCGGAACCCACGTAAAATTGTAGGTCCTCTCCGCCACCACGGAGGACATGCACAATACACAATTATGAACACAGTTAGGTAGACCAGCCATGCGTGGATCCTAGGGTCTTTGTTGGTCTGAAATATTATAACAAAGAAATCAATATTAGACACGAGAAATGAATAAGTAATATAGTAATGTATATTTAATCTAATAGGTTAAAAATAAATCTAAACCTTCACTGGAAACTAAAGTCCAAATATTTAAGTTTAATTTACTACGTGAAGTGAATCTCTGGCGATGTCTGTATTCCTTAAACTTAAGGAAGGTCACACAAGACAACGTGTGAGAAATCCAAAGCAGGGCCGTATTATCACTTACTATCAATAAATATCGACTTTATGACTGAATTGAATTAAATTATTCGGATCACCTGAAGATCAGGGCCCCCATCCTTCTTTAGTTAGCCTTATAAAGCTAACGAACGAAAATATCACGACTTAACCTAACCAATCGTCAAGGGCGTACAGTTGACCTAACGATTGGTTAGGTTAAATCGTGATATTTTCGTTAGTTAGCCTTATAAAGCTAACTAACGAAGGCTGGGGCCCTGATCTTCAGGTGATCCAATTATTCCACCCTATATAATAGGGTCAGCAATAGTTAATTAACTACCACTAGCCCAAACTACTGATAGAACGTATGAAACTATATACCAAACAAACTTAATTCGAAGATTGTTTGTTAGTTAGTTAGTTAATTACCACCTAACACACTTTATTTCAGACTCAACAGGTACAAACATCACACAAGCGGTCCATAGAAGGTTAAGAGAGAGTTGGAACACTGACTATGTAGGCCAATGGAACAGTATGAATAATGAACATACAGTAACCAGATCTTTTTCAAATGGACGACCCCATGGGATTTAGCTGAAAATTTGTATACTAATAAATTTTTATATTCTAATAAAAAATTGATCATTAACTCGTGCGCATATAAATGCAATTTTTTCGTGTTGCGCATATTTCTCCAGGAAAATAATGTCATTTTCATTATTAGAATATAAAAATTTATTAGTATACAAATTTTCAGCTAAATCCCATGGGGTCGTCAATTTGGAAAAGATCCCAGTTACCTGCGCCAATGATTCTAGATTTTAAATCTTTTAAGTATATAACATATCAGTCCACTAACCATAGCTTCTGTTATCTTACTGACTGACTCCCCGACCCCAATGATAAATCTAAATACAAAATTGGGATCACCTGAAGACCAGACCCCCAGCCTTCTTTAGTTGGCCTTATAAGGCTAACTAACGAAAATATCACGACTTAACCTAACCAATCGTTAGGTCAACTGTATGCCCTTGACGATTGGTTAGGTTAAGTCGTTAGGTTAAGTCGTGGGGGCCCTGATCTTCAGGTGATCCAAAAATTGCGTATGACATTGACACAGTTTGGCACCTTACTGACTACAAACAGTATTCTGGTACTAGAAGAAGCACCATTTATAAATCTTCGAGTTCTTAATAAACTCCTAAATATTATTATAGGCAACATATAGTTTTCTCATGTTATACATCCTGTAGTTCCACTACAAATGAAATGAGCTGTGTACATTCGGTTAAAAAAAAAGTTTTGCACAAGGTGAACTTAACATCTAATGTACATATATGAAATTTTTTAATCATAGTATTTCCCTGAGCATATAATTGTCTACATTGCCTTAGAATGTCACAGTCATCTGAAAGACTATGTGGTTAAGATACTTAGTCTGGGTCACTTCTGACAGCACCATACCATTCAATTGAAATTAAGGAAATTTTATATACTTATTGGCTTTGGTTCTCATAATTATATGACTTTTAGTAGAATTAGATATTATGTAATTATTCTTCCCATACCTTTCATAAACTTTCAGAAGTGTGCTGAGCCCTTTTACAGATGGAAAAATAAGAACCATCTGCATAAATCAAATGATTAACAATCATTGTACCAAAATAGCAGCCTATTTTACAAGTGTTCAGTACAATAAATAGATTATCCATATAAACATTGAATAAGTAGGTGGATTATATTCCTCCCTGCCTGACACCAGTGGTTACGGAGAATGGCTCTGAATTAAGCCCACCCTATCTCACAACACTGTTTGGTAATTACACCATAATATTAACATACGGACTAAGTAACCAGGTACAGTTGCGCTCATTATTCGGAGGACACTCTTGAGAACAGATAGCGACACCTGGTGTATATATTTGTTGTGTGTACTCCAAACAGTTTAGCGCTGATTGGTTGGTTGACTCATTGTCAAATGTCTTTGGCAAAGACGCTTTCAAATACTTTAGCGATGTTCCATCAACACAAACACGACCAAGATAACGTCACACAAGTACGACCAAGTTGACGTCATAGCGAGAGGCTACTTAAGACATGTCCTTATGGTTTGCCTCACACCAACTTCGTTACAAGGCCTTCTCATCGCACCTAAACTCACTCTCTCTCTCTCTCTCTCTCTCCGAAAAACAGCGACACAAAAGCTACCACCATGGGAACACCTTTTGTGCAGGCCCCATTTTGGCTTAGTGTCATTCACCTAACTTTATATAAAGGCTAATCATTACTTCGCGCGTTATTAATATTGAAGTCATTATTCAAGTGCACACAACAATTTCAACTGTAAACAATCAACTTTTATTTGTCTCATTCATATATCATTATTTTGTTTAATAAAGGAAGAAAACTCATTCTATCAATCAACTTAATTAATAACATTATTTGATCTGCAAAAATCATGGTGACCTCAGCCTTACCATTAACAAATAATCATTAACAATTAACTGTAACCATTATTATTATTATTATAGTGCAAACATTTTCGCTATATATATTAACAATGAAGTGAATAAAAAATGGTCTTGTAGGCATTATTGCGCCGTGAGCAAATTCCACGACTTGCACCACCCATCCCCCCTGTATTTATTATTTGATTTATTTATTTATTTACATTTAATATTGAACACAGATTCAGATATTATTTTGTTTAACAAAGAGCAAAAACCTGATATATATATATAGGCGGTTTATGAATAAAAAACAATGTTTTGATGCATATTAAATTTTAATAACATTATAACATTACCAGATTCATGGGTATCTATAGATTTAATCGTCACTGCTTAGAATATCTTCCAATTGACAAATGGACAACTGAATGGATACTACTGGTAATGGCATTTTTATATCCGGAGCAAATGCTATTTCTAGATCAGCAACACTGATATACTGTAGTAATAAACAGTGAGTGAGAGAAATATTATTTAGAAACGAAGAATATTTTGTATTGAGGTAGCATCATAAATGCATATAATTGTTTTGTATTAATAAGTTTCATGTTACAATTTAAGTGTTGAGCCACTGCAGCTGTGACTCTTGACGGTTTCTCAACTCAAAGGAGAGAATTATAGAAAATAAAACTATTACAGTGATTCATATCAATAAACATAAGAGCAATTTAAACGATGATATTTGACAATTTTGCAAAGGTTACATATTCATAATTACCATTGTATTTGAGAGATATTTTACGCATGAACACAAATTAAATTTAATATCTTGTCCAGCCACCGTTGTTGTCTGACTTCCTGCAGTCGATGTGGTATAGAAGCAACATGATTATATACCAGCTGTTGATTCCTCCTCAGCACCTCCCACTCACTAAATATGTGTTGTAAAAGTTGGTCCGTTGTTCGTTCCTCCCACACATTTACAATATTGGCCCATATAATCTTGATGGGATTCATATCACAACTCTTACTTGGCCAATCCAGAAGGTCGATATTTCTTTTCTCAGAGAACCAGCGTGTGACGATCCGTGCTGTGTGAATTGGGGACCTGTCTTGCATAAAAATGATTCGCTCAGGAGATGGCAGAGCATATGCACGCACAAAAGGAAGCATAATCTCCTCGAAAATTTCTATATACTGGTTTGCAGTAAACCTCCCTTCTATTTTGGTGAGCTCTCCTACACTATACAGATCAATCCATCCCCACATGTTACAGGTGATATGACGGCTACGTGCTTCCTCATAAATGAGCTCCAACAATGAAGACGGCCATGGGATGTTGAGGGAAAAGGTCTTTTCGTCAGTAAATATTAGTCGGCTCCAAAACTTAAGTCCTTTGTCAACATGTTGCTGAACAAACCGAAATCTATTTTCTCGATGTTTTTTATTTAACTTCTTGATAGCCGGGGTCTGATGGTGTAACCCAGCTTCATATAGCCGCCGCCCTTCTGTCATTGCTGAAACATCAAGCTGCAATTGTTCCCTTATGGTAACAGCATTGGTAAAGGGATGGGCTTCGACAACATCGCAAATCCTCCGATCATCCGCAGCAGTTGTCAGTCGAGGTTTCCCCGTTCTGAGGTGATCTCGTGGATTCCTTTCTTCTTGCTACCCCTTCAACCATATATAAACAGTGTTCCTAGAAATTCCAAATTCTTTTGCAATTTGAGTTGGAGACAGCCCGCTCTCCTTCATGCCGATGATTCTTCCCCTTTCAGCAATTCTGCAGAGTAGTTGCTTCGATGAGATTCAGGAATAGTGAGCTTATTCTCAGTCACCATACCTGTTAACACTTCTGTCATGACGTCATGTGGTGTCACGTGATATGTTGAAAGTCAGGTGGAATTGTTGGAATGCAGAAAGTTTGGAAAATGGCCATTAAGCTGCTACACCAGCAGTTTACAAACATATTTTGTGATTACCCCTTTAGGTTAATTACCAAATGGAATTTACTCCCCTGCAAAAAGCACAGGAAACTTCATTTTACTGAGCATGAGAATAATTATTGAAATTTGATAAACATAATTCTCTCTCTGACTTTGCTGATGAGAACTTCCTCACTTAGTGGGTCAATGAGCCTACACGAGGCGAAAGCGTTCTAGACTTAGTATTCACGACCGAAGACAACCTCGTCACTGGCCTCACCGTTGACGAATCGTTGGGCGGGAGTGATCACGGTCTGATTACGTTCAGTGTGTGCGTCCCTCGGGTGAAGCGTAGTAACTCGAGGCAGTAAGCTCGATCTCCGGCGGGCGGACTTTGTTAGCCTCCGGGATAGCGTAGGTGAGATGGGGTTAGAGGGCGGCGGCGATGTTGAGGGAGTGCGGAGTGCATTCCGGGACGAGTTTATGGTGCTGCAGTCTGCTGCCATACCCTCAAAACCGGTCACCCCTGCTTCAACGCAGCCTAAGTGGTTCAATCGTGACATCGCTTCGGCTATCCGAAATAGGAAAGTAGCGTATAGGAGGGCGAAGGCCAATTGTTCCTGAACACTGAAGCGTATGTCCGCCTGTGTAGGGAAGTGAAGGCGAAGGTTAGGCTAGGGAAACGTAACGAAGAACTACGGGTGGCAAACCTCTGCAAGAGGAACCCTAAGGAGTTCTTCAGTTATGTTAATAGTAGAAAGCCCATTAGAAGCATGATAGGTCCGTTAAAGGACCCCAGCGGCGTTCTGCGCACCTCCGACGCGGACATCGCCAATGTGCTTAATGAGTACTTTGCGGGTGTTTACCAGGGAGGACACCCGCGTCATCCCAGAGCCAGGCGTCAGGCACGAAGGTGCTGGCCTGGATAGTGTTCGATGTACTGCGACAGTCGTTGCCGATAGAATAGACAAACTGAGCGCGTTTAAGGCTCCTGGGCCAGACCAGTTTCTCCCCAGAGTGTTGCGAGAGGTGCGCGACCAGGTGGCTCCCCACCTGGCTACAGTCTTCAACAAATCGTTGGAGACGGGCCAGGTGCCTGGTGACTGGAGGGAAGCCAACGTGACCCCTATCTTTAAGAAGGGATCACGAAAGTCCAGGGAACTATCGTCCCATTAGTCTCACTTCAGTTGTAGGTAAATTATTAGAGGGGATAGCGGATAGGATCGTTGACCATTTGGATTCCTACAAGCTGCTTGGGGACTCCCAACATGGGTTTAGACGACAAAGGTCGTGTCTCACCAACTTGCTCGAGTTTTTCCACGTCATGTTGAGTGAGTATGATAAGAGTAGGGCGATTGATATACTTTATCTCGACTTTCAGAAAGTCTTTGATAAGGTACCTCACCGCCGGCTAATGGCGAAAGTCCGCGCGCTGGGTATCGGTGGGGAAATAGGTAGGTGGATTGAAAACTGGCTGAAGAATAGGCGGCAGGCAGAGGGTTGTAATTAAAGGGATTAGTTCGGGTTGGGCCTCGGTCACTAGTGGGGTTCCTCAGGGTTCCGTTTTGGGGCCACTGTTGTTTATCATTTCCATAAATGATATCGACGGTGGCATCGTCAGTCGGATCGCCAAATTCGCTGATGACATCAAGCTTGGGGCCAATGTTGGGACGCCCGAAGCGATCGAGGAACTGCGTGCGGACCTAGGTAGGATAGGAGAGTGGTCCGAAAAATGGCAAATGTCGTTTAACTTGGGTAAATGCAAAGTGATGCACATTGGCTACGCCAATCCCAAGTCGGTCTACTCGATGTTGGGGAACAATATCGAGGCGACTGATTTGGAAAAGGACTTGGGTGCGCTAATCAGCAGCGACCTTAAGTTTACCAAACAATGCGTAGAGGTGGAAAAGAATGCCCAGAAGCTGTTGGGTTATATCAGGAGACAATTTCAGTTTCGGAACAAGGAGATTGTGCTCTCTCTGTACAATTTCCTGGTTCGGCCGCACCTGGAGTATGCAGTGCAGTCTGATCGCCCACCCTCAGGAAAGATATTGAGTGGCTGGAGCGAGTGCAGGCGAGGGCCACAAAGTTAATCCCTTCCGTTAGGCATATGGGCTACAATCGATGGTTACGCGCCCTGAACTTGTTTTCGCTGGAAACTCGGAGGCTGCGCGGTCAACTGATCGAGGTTTTCAAGCTCTTACGCGGGTTCAACGATGTCGATTTTACAAGCATGTTTAGTTAAAATGATAACCCAACTCGCAACAATGGTTGGAAGTTGGATTTGAAACGGTTTAGGACTAGTGTGTGTGGGAATTACTTTACGTATAAGATCTGTGACACGTGGAACAGTTTACCTTCAGAAGTTGTGAACAGTTCCTCTGTGGATCATTTCAAGAAAAGGTTAGGCCAAATCTTGCACACTATTTGAGTGTGTAGAAAATTTTCCCTGGCACCCGTTGCCATTGGTACCTCCTCGGTATGGGCCGCAAGGCCTTTTGAGGTACTTCTTTTCCTTGTAACACTATCTCTTTGTTGGCCTCCGGGATAGCGTAGGTGAGATGGAGCTAGAGGTCGGTGGCGATGTTGAGGAAGTATGGAGTGCATTCCGGGACGAGTTTATGGTGCTGCAGTCTGCTGTCATCCCCTCAAAACCGGTCACCCCTGCTTCAACGCAGCTTAAGTGGTTCAGTCGTGACATCGCTTCGGCTATCCGAAATAGGAAAGCTGCATATAGGAGGGCGAAGGCCAATCGTTCCCATGAGAACACTGAGTCGTATGTCCGCCTGTGCAGAGAAGTGAAGGCGAAGGTTAGGCTAGCGAAACGTAACGAACAACTCCAAGTGGCAAGCCTCTGCAAGGGGGAACCCTAAGGAGTTCTTCAGTTATGTTAATAGTAGAAAGCCCATTAGAAGCGGACCTCCGACGTGGACATCGCTAATGTGCTGAATGAGTACTTTGCGGGAGTGTTCACCAGGGAGGACACCCGCGTCATCCCCGAGCCAGGCGTCAGGCATGAAGGTGCAGGCCTGGATAGTATTCGGTGTGCCGCGACAGTCGTTGCCGATAGAATAGACAAACTGAGCGCGTTTAAGGCTCCTGGGCCAGACCAGTTCCTCCCCAGAGTGTTGCGGGTGGTGCGCGACCAGGTGGCTCCCCACCTGGCTACAGTCTTCAACAAATCGTTGGAGACGGGCCAGGTGCCTGGAGGGAAGCCAACGTGACCCCTATGTTTAAGAAGGGATCACGAAAGTCCAGGGAACTATCGTCCCATTAGTCTCACTTCAGTTGTAGGTAAATTATTAGAGGGGATAATAGCGGATAGGATCGTTGACCATTTGGATTCCTACAAGCTGCTTGGGGACTCCCAACATGGGTTTAGACGACATAGGTCGTGTCTCACCAACTTGCTCGAGTTTTTCCACGTCATGTTGAGTGAGTATGATAAGAGTAGGGCGATTGATATACTTTATCTCGACTTTGAGGTACTGCAAGGAAAGTAAAGAAGAGAGAGAGATAGCTTGTCCAAGTGTCATAAAGAACTATAATGCTCATATGGGAGGAACTGACAAAAGTGACATGCTAGTACATTTGTACAGGACACCAATGAAGGCAAAGCGGTGGTACCTAAGGCTTTTTGCGTATGCAATAGATCTTTGCATTGTAAATGCCTGGCTTTTGTATAGACGTGATTGTAATGCACTCGGAGAGAAGTTCTTAAGCTTAAAGAAATTTAGATTGAATGTGTCTCAATTTGCAAGGAGAAACAAACCAATGCTGGCAAGGTCCCTAAGATCTCCTCTCCAATCTATCTCTATAAATGGCAGTTTTCAGATGCCTACTGCCATCAGGGGCCAGAGAGCTGCAACCCCTGATGAGAGCGTAAGGTGGGACTATACTAAGTTCCATGAACCAATGTATGTAGAAAGGCAGACATGCAAGTTTTGCAGCAAAAAAGAAAACTTAATTAGATCAATTGCTTGCTCAGTTTGTAAGGTTCATCTCTGTTGTAACAATTGCAGGAACTGTTTTGTTCAGTACCATATGATGCACATAGTAGGTTCATTGTCGTTGACATAACAATATGGGAATTATTTTAGTACATTTGTCTTTTCTTGTGTTCTACATTATGGAAATAAATATTATGAAATCATATTGTGTTTTATTCAACATACTCACTGCCCAATTATTAAAAAAATGACCACCACATTCGGGCCAAGTGCTCATATTTAGTCAAGCGTGACTCCCAGGAACTCGGGCGGGTGACCACATTTGATCACTTCAATATATATATTTATCAGCCAAATTTTTTAACATTTTGAAAAATGTATCTAAATAAAAATGTCTTAAGATTTGGTGTATTTTAGGATTATTACTGCAAAATTTTGATACATGAAGGATTATCATGCTTGCCCGGTAAAGGGTTAATAGACTTGAATTTTACATATATATACTAGTGATAACAAATTTAGTTTAAAAAATTAAAATGGTACTGACATGTGCATATGTGCCTTAAAGGAGATGGTCTATAAATACCAAACTTTAAATGCTAATGTATTCTGATTTGCCTAGATGCCTCCAAGCCATTTGATTGTGTTAATGAAGACAAATTACACTGGACAACAGATTAGAACTTTTTTCCAGTTAAGTAAAATAGAATGATTCTGCTAGATTTTTGCACACACAATACAAAATGTTTCCATCACTCACAGTATTTGAAAATGAATTTGAATTTTGTTTTAAAAACAGGAATATGTAGGTATAATTGGCAGCATTAGAACTACACTTTTCGAGGGGTACTGGGGCTGAATGGGTAAAATACCAGTTAAATGAATTGCACTTAATGGGAAGACCAGTGGTTTACCAGCAAATGTGGGGTACAACTAGAAACATTGGAACAGGAGTGGTTTATATATATATATATATATATATACAGTATATATATATAGGGTGTCCCATAAGTCTGGAACCATAGGGCAAAATGATAAAAACCAATAAAAATGCCGAAATGTGAAATGAGCGAGGATGGTAGCAGCTGTCTCATCGTCGGTGGATGTCCTCGGAGGTCCACTGCGTGGTTTATCTCCTATGGATGCAGTCCAGATGCAATCTGTTAAATTCCTCAGCAACCTCCCTCTGACTCCGATTTCCTACGAGCAGAATTACCTGGATGCGTTCTTCCTTACTCAAAGACATCATGGGCACTTGCATAAATGGAAAAACATCAATTACTTATTTTATCCTATGGTTCCAGACTTATGGGATACCCTGTATGCATATATATAGATATATATTTTTTTTTTAATTGGGGTTGTTTAACCTCCTTCGCAACATCTAAGGTCATATGATGGAGGGGACCTACAGCTTTACATGGGATCCGAACCACGGGTCGCTACATAATCTGAGCACAGAGGACACACACACACACACACACACATATATATATATATATATATATATATCCCGCAAGGGGGTTCTAAGCTCGTGCTCTTGAGTGCTCTTTGTGCTCGTTTGTACGTGCTTGTTCCTGGAGGTTTCACGTGCGCCCTCCCGGCCCTAGCACCCAAGGATGATGGGGCTCGACCCTGCAGTCCTGCATCCTTGGTCTTTTTCCACTTCGACTGTCCCCTCCACCCTTTCTTTTTCCTCTGTCTTTCCTCTCACTTTTTCTTTGTTTTTCCGCTGAGATATGCCCTTTAAATAGAGGCGAATCGGTTCTTCCTGAACTAAAAAAAAAAAAAATATATATATATATATATATATATGTAATGAGTCTTTACTAATTATTGTTTTCTGTGTAACAAGTCTTTACTAATTATTGTTTTCTGTGTTTCAGATCTATGCTATGTTTATGTTGAATAAAGCCTCAAATTGGCCTTTACTTTATCTTTAGCCCGCTAACAAACGCGGCACCACAATTTATTCAACATTTCAATCAGCCATTCAGTCGGCCTTTCAGATACAGCAAGCAAATATTCATCCAGTAATCTTACTATATCATGGAGAAGGTGATTCGCCCGGATAAATTTATTACTTCTCCGAATTCTCCCCAAGCTGGGAAACTATGGAAATTATGGTCGCGCGGATTCAAATATTTCTTGAGTACTATCGCCGAACACAACCCCAATAAATTGGAGGTTCTATTCATACATATCGGCCCCGATGTCGCTGATATCATTCAAGACTGCTCTACTTATGAGGATGCCATGGCAGCCTTAGAGGCCACCTACGTCAAGAAGCCAAACGAGGTATGCGCTCGCCACCTGTTGTCCACCCGTCACCAAAAGCCCGAGGAAACCCTCGATGAGTACTTGCAAATTCTTCAACAACTAGCCAATGACTGCAACTTCAAATCGGTTTCCGCCGACGAAAACAGGAGTTCATCTGTGAGAGACGCTTTCATCCGAGGAATTAGAGATAGCGCCATCCGTACCCGCTTACTCGAAAATGACACACTCTCACTGGAAAAGGCTATCGTCCAGGCTCGAACATTAGATCAGGCCCAGAAAAACTCAGAATCGTACCTCACTCATTACGGTGCTGTTGCAGCCACTGGCTCTCGCCACGAACCGTCGCCGACTACTGACTCTGCCCGGCCTGCCTGCGTCCAAGAGACGATCTCCCAAACTCTTCAGCCGCTACGAATTTCGACAACAAAGCCGCTCTGTGCTTCTTCTGCGGGTCTCGACGCCACCCACGAAGCAGGTGTCCAGCAAAGGATTCTATCTGTGCGAAATGTGAAAAGACCGGCCACTGGGCCAAAGTCTGCCGCTCAAGTACTTCCTCGGCACGTCAAAAACAGGATAAAACCACAGCGTCTCATTCAGCCGCAGCATTAGCGACCATTAGTACCACTCTATCGTGTAGCTCCTCCATGCCTACCAACTCAACAGTCGATATCCTCGTCAACGGCCGTTCGTGTCTCGCCTTGTTGGATACTGGCAGCTCGGACAACTTCATTCGTGAGGATCTAGCCAAACACTTAGAGCTGCCCATTCTTCCGCACTCGGGCGTCGTATCAATGGCTTCGCCTAATCTATCCGCAGCCATCTCAGGTCGATGTACAGTGAAGGTTACGATGGGAGACCGCGACTACGAAAAGCTCGAACTATCCGTCTTGTCGGATCTGTGCGCTGACATAATACTCGGTACCCCATTCTTAATCAGACACAAGGAATTGAACATCAATTTCGGAGGTCCGGAGCCAGCACTCCATATATGCGGCCTTACTCGATCAAGAATTTCAGCCCCACCACTATTCGGCAACTTAACTGCCGATTGTCGTCCCATCGCCACGAAGTCCAGACGATTTTGCTCTGAGGACAAAATTTTCATTGGGAAAGAAATCGAAAAGCTACTCAGGGATGAGATAATTGAACCCAGTAACTCACCCTGGCGTGCTCAAGTAGTCATCACATCTACCGAAACAAAAAAAAAACGCATGGTAATCGATTTCTCTCAAACCGTCAACCGATTTACCATGCTAGATGCATATCCTCTTCCGCGAATCGATGATATAGCCAACAAAGTCTCACAACACAAATACTACAGCGTAATTGATCTGTCAAGCGCATACTACCAGGTAGAAATCGATCCGTCTGAACGACCTTTCACAGCATTCGAGGCTGACGGAAATCTATACCAATTCAGAAGGATCCCTATGGGAGTAACTAACGGAGCCGCGGCCTTCCAGCGCGTCATGAACGAATTCATATCCTCGAACAACTTATCATCAACATATTGAACATACGCCTACCTCGACGATCTCACCATCTGCGGAACCACTTGGGAAGAGCACGATGAGAACCTTCGACATTTCTGGGAAGCCGCTAAACGAGTAAATCTGAGTCTAAACAAGGAAAAATGCAAGCTTTCGATGACATCAGTGCACCTGCTCGGATATTCTATCTCTCATGGCGTATTGCGGCCCGATCCCGAACGCCTCCGGCCACTACAAGAACTTCAAACTCCTCGCAACAAGTCGTCTCTACAACGCGTAATCGGACTATTCGCATACTATGCTAAATGGATTCAGAACTATTCCCTCAAAATCAAACCTCTGCTCAACGTTTCATCATTCCCATTAACTCGCGAGGAAGTATCAACGATCCAAACACTCAAAGATGATATCTCGAAAGCTGTCGTCGGTTCAATCGATGAAGAACTGCCGTTCACTGTGGAGACGGACGCTTCCTCTTCAGCAATCGGAGCCACCCTCACCCAGAACGGCCGCCCGGTGGCGTTCTTTTCTCGCGCTCTGAATAACACAGAACGTCGCCATCACATCGTTGAAAAGGAGGCATACGCTGTAATCGAATCCATTCGCAAGTGGAAGCACTTCTTAGCTTATCGACACTTTACTGTCGTCACCGACCAGCGGAGCGTATCTTTCATGTTCGATGGAAAAGCTACTGGTCGTATTAAGAACGATAAGATTCTCCGTTGGCGTGTAGAACTAGCCGGCTACTCATTCACAATAAAATACAGACCGGGCCCCGAGAACCGAGCCGCAGACGCATTGTCGCGATCCTTTTGCGCTGCTACTCCAAGAATATCCCTCGCCCAGCTGCATGTTAATCTGATACACCCAGGAGTCCGCCGAATGACTCATTTTGTGAGAGCTAGGAACCTACCATTCTCAGTGGATGACATCAAACGAGTTACGTCGGAATGCCAAACATGCGCTAAATGTAAGCCACAGTACTATAAACCAGAAGTTAGTCACTTAATACGGGCCATGTCCCCGTTTGACCGACTTAACATCGACTTTAAAGGCCCGCTTCCGAGCGCAACTTCGCGACCTTACATCCTAACAGTAATCGACGAGTATTCACGCTTTCCTTTTGCCTTCCCGTGCCGTGATACGAACACGTCAACCGTTATCGCCCGTCTCACCGAGTTATTTTCTACCTTCGGAACTCCCTCTTACATCCACACAGATCGAGGGACATCGTTTATGTCTTCGGAACTAAAACTGTTCCTAACTAAACATGGTATCGCGACTAGTCGCACAACGCCGTATCACCCCCAAGGAAACGGGCAATGCGAACGTTACAATGGAATCATCATGAACACCATCAAACTAGCCATAGAAGATCGCGGGTTGCCGATGTCGCAATGGGAGTCCGTCCTACCAGACGCGCTGCACTCGATTAGATCGCTGCTGTGTACGGCCACGAACGAAACTCCTCACGAGCGTCTATTCACACACCCGCGGCGTACTTCTACCGGTTCTGCACTACCGACGTGGCTGTCTTCTCCGGGAACTGTACTCCTTCGCCAATTCATTCGCCGATCCAAGAACGACCCCCTCGTCGAGGAAGTTGAGTTAATTGAGGCAAACCCCAACTACGCGTTTATACGGCATCCGAATGGGAGAGAAGATACCGTATCCATCAGGGACCTGGCACCGGCGGGACGTAGCAATACGGATGACACGAATCACTATGAACCCCCCGTACCCAGTCCGCCAATCAATTCCACCCCGCTAACGGACGACTCAGAACCCGCTGAGATCCGCCGACACACGGTCCCAACAGCTCCCGTCGAAGCGACTCCAGTCGAAGTCGAGAGAGGCCCACCTGTGTCAGTAACCTCCGAGACGAGTCCCCCTCTGAGAAGAAGCACTCGAATCAGATACCCAGCTCAACGCCTAAACTTGTAGACTCTTCTTTCTTCCAAAATATCTTGAACTTGTCGTTTTGTTTCTTACCGTGCAATGTATCACGTATTATAAAAGAAGAGAGGAATGTAATGAGTCTTTACTAATTATTGTTTTCTGTGTAACAAGTCTTTACTAATTATTGTTTTCTGTGTTTCAGATCTATGCTATGTTTATGTTGAATAAAGCCTCAAATTGGCCTTTACTTTATCTTTAGCCCGCTAACAAACGCGGTACCACAATATATATATATATATATATATATATATATATATATATATATATATATATATATATATACTTACTTACTTCTTACTTCGTAGCCCCCGGGTTCTCTTATGCGAACCCGGCGGCACTCAGGTATCCCGCTACCACCGTGGGACGGGTCCATAGGTCTCGTAGAGAGGTAATGTTGGAGTTGTCTTTGTTGAGTGTGTGGCAGTGTAAGAGTAGGTGTTCTGTGTCCTCAGGGTGGAGGTAGCATTTTTGACAGGTGGAGGTGTCAGCTAGGTGGAGTCTGTGTCTGTATTGTTGGAGGGAGGGGTGGTGGCCTGAACGGAGCCTGGCCAGAGTAACTCTTGTTTTCCTTGGGAGGGTTTGTTCGCTCTGATGGACTACAGGGGGAGTATCGTGAAGGACAGTGTTGTGTGGTTGGTCGAGTAGGTATTTCCGGGTAAATTCTGTGTGGAGATGTTTAATGGGGTTGATGTTTAGGGGAGGAGGGGGGATATTGTTCAGTAGCTGCGAATAGTGAGCAGCAGAAGTACGTTTTTTGTTGCGGGGTGGGGGATTGTGTAATGTGAGATGGTGACAGGGGTGGTCTGGGGCCAGTGCTCTGGAGAAGAATTGAGTCCCTGTCATGTTCATGTGGTGTTCGATGGGGAGTATTTTCGTATCTGCATGTAGATGTGGGATGGGTGTGGTTCGGAGGCAGCCAGTAATGCTTCTGAGACCTGTTTTGTGTGGTCTGTATCTTTTTCTGGTTTGTGTGGGAGATGGACGGGGACCAGGCGGGGGCAGCGTAAGTTAGGGTAGTACGTACAAACTGTTTGTATAGGATACTAAGGGATTCCTTCTGCTGACCGAATGTTGTGGAGGTGAGTGTTCTGAGAGCGTTGAGTTTTTTGTTGCTTTGGAGCAAATGTTTGATATGTGAGGGGAAAAGGACATGTGTGTGTCTAGGGTGAGGCCGAGGATTGTTGGGGTTTTGTTTAGAGGTAGGGGATGTCCCATGAGGGTGACTCTCGGGTGTGCTTGGGATTCGTGGCGGTCTGAGGTTAGGAGGGTGATGGAGGATTTTTGAGGGGATGCTGACATCCTATTATTAGTCAGCCAGAGTTCCAGATTGGTAATGTACTGCTGGATCAGGCGTGTGGCGGTGTTACGGTTATGGTGGTGTGCTGTTATGGTCAGGTCATCTGCATAGGAGGAAACGTGGACATGGGGGGAGAGAGGTTGTGGGAGGTCGTGCATGAAGAGGATTGAAGAGAGTATGGAGCCCTGTGGGACGCCATTGTATAGTCTGTAGGTTTTGGATGAGTGTTGTTTGTGTATGACTTTGCCAAGTCGGCTTGCAATGAGATTAGTAAGCCATTTC
This sequence comes from Bathynomus jamesi, assembly GCA_023014485.1. Lineage (NCBI taxonomy): Eukaryota > Metazoa > Arthropoda > Malacostraca > Isopoda > Cirolanidae > Bathynomus > Bathynomus jamesi. The sequence goes on from JAJOZX010000597.1 coordinate 1,249,037, forward strand.
TTGTCATTGGTGGGGATGTCGAGATCAATAATCTTTTGTGCAAGAATGTGGCGTGGGACAGTGTCGAAAGCTTTGTTGATGTCGATGGCAACAAGGACTGTGCGGGCAGGGGGGGATTGTTGGTTGAAGCCATCTAAGATGTGTTGGGTTAGGTTTGTAAGAAGCGTTGTGGTGGAGTGGGCGGACCTGAAGCCGTGTTGGGTTTGTGAAAATGTAATGTGTGGTTGTATGCGTCTTAATATCAGTTTTTCGAGGACTTTGGAAATGGTTGAGAGAAGGGAGATTGGCCGGTATGAAGCAGGTAGGTTGGGGGGTTTATTGGGTTTCAGTATCGGGATGATGTGTGCCAGCTTCCAGGTAGAGGGTATGACATTGTGAAGCCAGGAGTAATTGAATATGTTTGTGAGGGCTGCAAGAGCAATTGGACCAAGGTGTTTGAGATGTATGTTTGAAATGTGGTCTGGGCCTTCGGCATGAGAGTTTTTAAGGGATTTTATGGCTGCAGCTGTGCCTTGGGGTGTAAATGGATATGGTTGTTGTGGGTCGGCCGAGAGTTTCCGTATGTTTTTTGGGATTTTTCTATTATTGGGAACAGTGATTTTGTGGGTGATGGAAAAATTTCACTATTATTTTAAAAATCAGTACTGAAAGTCAGTAAAGAACACCCAACATTACCAGAGGAACAGAATCTTTGTTGAACAGTGTTATTTATGAAACTTGTGGATCATAATGTACCTAGTTACTTGGTGTGTATATTAATATTCTGGTATAATCACCAGACAATGACTAAGATAGGGTGAAGTCAATTCAGAGCCATTCTCTGTAACCAATGGTGTCAGGCATGGAGGGATATTATCTACCTACTAATTCAATGTTTATATGGACTGAATCTGGTTATCTTGGTACAATGATTGTTAATCATCTGATGTATGCAGATGATCTTTTCTTATTTCTCCATAGATCTATGAAAGGGTCCAGCCCTTTTACAAGCAATGTAGACAATTATATGCTCAGGGAAATACTGTATTTTGAATCTTTGATTAGAAAATTTCATGTGTACATTAGATGTTAAGCTGACCTTCTTCAAAGCTTTTTGTACCCCACTGTATACAGCTCATGTGTGGTGGAACTACAGGATGTATATATAACATGTAAAAACTGTGTTGCCTATAATATTATTTTTAGTTTATTAAGAACTCCGTTTCATAAATAGTACCACTCCTTGTGCCAGTATGGTGTTTCTTGTCAATAAGGTATTTAGATTTATCACTAGGCTTGGTAAGTCAGTCATTAAGGTAATAGAAGCCATGGTTAGTGGACTGGTATCTGATATATTTTATAGATCTCAAATCTGGAAGCATTGGCATAGGCAACTGTATATTCATTATTTATAGTGTTCCATTTGCCTATACAGTTACTACTCCAGAAGACAGACACTTAACCTTCTATGGACCACTTGTATAATGTTTGTACCTGTTGAGTCTGTCCATTTTTTGTTTGTTGTGTCATTATCTTATATTTACTACTGAGATTGGATTTTAAAATAAGTTTCTACAGCAGCTAAGGCTAACAAAGACCCTAAGATCCACTCTAAGGTTAGCCAGAGAGAAAGAAGAAAGGGGTTAAAAGAAGAGAATATGGGGTTAAGTAGCACAACCTATCACTCATGGGTTAAAATTCATTCAGAAAAGAGAAAGAAGGACACCACCATCATCTGCCAGCCACTGCTGACAAGTCGGAAAAATAGTTGAAGAGAATACTTCCAGCTGTTGCAGACTGGTCCTCCACTCCATAGGGAGGTGGAGGACACAGCCCACTCTGCCGGAAAGGGGTGGAAGATGAAAAGAAATAAAATAAGAATGCATTACAAACCATGCAGCACATTCTTAACTCAAACACTGTCATACCATACAAACTACAAACATGCAATGAAGAGAGTTACAGACATCAAAAAAAAAAAAAAAAAAAGTGGGTTAGTTTACGAAAAAATGAGTTAGTTTCACTCCCCTAATGTATTCTTTGTCAAAAAAAAAATTTTTTGTTCAACTTTTTCCGATTCTTACACTTTGAAATATTTCTGTAATTTCTTGTTCCAACTCCTGTATTGTCAAGTCATCTATGAATATATTTTCAAGTCCACCTTTCACCCTTTTTTTTCACCATTCTGGTGTCACATTTATCTTGAACAAATTCCATAGCAATATATATCATATAATAAACTCTTCACCACCTTTAACTATTTTTAGCAATTCTTCCTTATTTAGAGCATGGATCTTCAGCTCATCCATGAAAAATATGAGATCTCAGGGGTGTCATATTATATCCATTATTAAGATTAGTACCTGACTAAAGAATTTAGTATTAATAAAAACACAAAGGCAATAGTGAGTCCCCTTGAAAAATTTCCCTCTTTATTCTTGTCTAACTTCCATTAAGTGTCCTGTCTTTGTGATGGAGCATTATGTTTATTTTCCATCTCTCCATTACTTTTTCATTAATCTTAAAATAGGGCTTATTTTATATATTTTGGTATCTCTTTGATCTGTGAATGTGGAACGCTATCTAAACTTTTTTATAATTGATTCATGCCATGCTCAATGATCTTTGCTTTCTTTTCTACAATTTTAAAAGCATTGTCATGTTAACTAGCAACTGATCCTTTCTGCCTTTGACTCAATCTGGTTTCAACTTGCATGCCATACATTCTTCATTCATGCCATAGATTATGGGTTTATGGCTCTATATTTGTTTGGGAGTTTTCTTTGACTTTGGGATGAGTTTATTTCCATTACTGTTAAAAATTGGTTGTATGGCACCCCTTTATAAGGCAATCAATCTTAGGCTAGCAACAAATTGTAAACTATTGTGCTTCCTCCCAGTAGTGGCTACCTTGTCTTGATGGGTGGGGCTCCTGTGCTCTGATCCAATGGGCTATATTGGCAGGGTCTTAGCCCTGGAAGGGTCACCCATGCAGGACAGGCACAGGCTACTGGGGAGACCAGGCTAAGAGTTATCAAGGTCCTTGGCTTCCAGTATGGGTCTCCAGAGCTGTCCTCTGGAGGTGATGCTCTTAGGGAATCACCATGTTGGATGGTTGGGTGTCCAGGCCAGTGGGATTGGGGGGGTGCTGCGGTCTTTGCGCCATTGGGGGCAAACTTTCACATCGCAGAGCCCCATTTTTAAACCAATGGTGTATCCCCTGGCAATGGGGTATCACACCCCCCTTGCAGTTTGCACTCAGCCTCCCTTTCTCACCAGTAGGCAGTTTCTTGCACCCACTGGGTCCTTTTTCTCTAACACTATTAGCATATGGATACTTTTACTTCTTGTCCTAGAACTCAGGTGGTGGGCAACCAGGACCCCTGAGTCCTCTACCACTGGAAGACTATCTCGAAGGGGTCGCCCCTCCTCTGGCAGTGGAACACTCGCACTCTCCTCTTCCATTACTGACCTGTACCTTGAATATGCCTTTGGATATACACCCTCTGGAGCAGGGGGTCCCCCCCCCCCAGCCACCTTCAGACAAGTCAACAGGTTCCACCAAAGACTTGTCTTCAAAATCTGGCTTCTTGCTCTCCCCATATGCCCCTCTCACCCACCATTGACCCACTTCCCCATGGAGAGAGCACCTCAGTGGATGGGGAAGTTGGTGCTCACATCCATCCTATTGACTGTTGGATATTCCAGTCCACCTTGAATCCACAGCCTCCTTATCGCTTCCTTGAATCCACAGCCTCCTTATCACTTCCTAGTATCCACAAATTCCTAGTGATCCAGCCTACCTCTGGGTTCCTTCCAACCAACTCCAAATGATGTTTCAGGTGATCTGAGCATATGACAACTCCAGCCGTTTGTTATGATGTATGACCACAGAGGGATTGTTACCTTCTCAAAAAATCACATTCAGAGACAAAAGCCCTACTCTACCTCACTGAGGTCCTTGAATGCTCAGTGTCTGTTTCCCCTCACCTCAACCAGAGTCAAGGCACTATTTATGCTACCTGCCTATTGTTGATCCCAGTGAATGAGTTACTAGAAAATCTCTTACCCGAGGGTATCATCAATTCATGTCTTGACAAGGAGGTACCTCCTCCCCTACCCCGCACCTCTTACTTTTAGCACCCTAATCCCTCCCAGTTGTATCATGTGGAGCATGGGAGACCACACATCATAAGAGTTCTCAGTCTACCCATTCCAGATACAACCCACTGCTTTAAATGCAATAAGTTTGATCTGCCAACAGCCACAACAACTATGCATACATTGCGGGGACATCACTCACCCAGAATGGTGTTCCAACTCACCTAAATGTTCAAACTGCACCAGCTCACATCCTTCTTCATCCTGTGAATGTATCTCCTTCAGGCTTTACAGGTGGCAGACTTCATCAGCCTGCAAGAAGCATGAGACAGTGTGTGGAATCAGGAGGTGAAGGTGGGGGTTTCTTATGCTGCTGCCCTTGGCTCTATTCCATCAGTGCACTGTCTGGACCCACCACTCAAACCCCTTTTGAGTACTATTACTCTCCCTTCCTGATTGGGCCACACATCGGACCTGGCAACTGCTTGTCCCCCTATCATACCTCCCCCATGCATCTTCTAAGCTACAAACTCCACAGGACTCGAATTGGGAATTCCAGTTCTCATCCCCTAAGAACCCTGCTCTCACCACAGTCTGAGAACACATCCAAACCTTGCACCAGGGGTAAATCAATAAGGCAGAGATGCTGGAGTGAGTCTCCAGACTCACAAACCATTCGACAAGCCTCCCCCTCTTCTCCTAAATCTAAAATGAGGGCCTGGGCTCCTACACCATTTGCCCCACCTACAATGACCCTCTCACCCAATCACAGAAATCCCTCCAACTCATCCCCACAGATTCTGACAGTCATAGCTGACTTACATGAGCCACCACCATCTAGGATGAGACCCGGTGTAGATAACCATATCCGAGGATCCAGCGGATGCAGAACTGGTGTGACCAGAGTAACTTCAGTCACACCCCTGAGCCTCATGATCTACCCTTCCCCCTTGGTGCCATCTTCTTCACCCCTCCATGAGAACACACTTCATCACCCTGTATCCCCACAGTACCTGCCTCCCCCTTACCTCTGGCACTTCCCTCATTGGCCACCCAGTTTTACTGGTACCCCCTATCACCACCCCGGGTCTGCTGAGAGATTACAGACAGACAGGGAGGGTGCCAATATGAACAATGGAATCCTTCCTCCTTGCCTAACCACAAAACCCTGCCTAGAGACTCCTCACTAGTGATGAAAGCCGGTATTGAAAAACCAGTATTTATACCAGTATTGGGCAAGAGACACGATACCGATACCGGGTTTTTGGTATTGAAGAACTGCCTATTGTCTTTATTGTGGGAGCAATCAGCAAATGTCAAGTTAACAAAGATTTGTTTTTGTAGGATTTTGTGGCCAATGTGAGTAGAAATAATGATTTATCTTCATACATAACTTACACATGCAGTATCTTTGAGGGGTATCATGCCCCAGATGCTGACTGACCCCAAGAAACTATGTAAACGCTATAATCTACCGTTGAAATAATTGGTCAACTGTGAGAAAGAAAAAAAAATTCTAGATTCCACTTCTACAAAACCTAGTTTAGTATCCCATTTATGTGAACAAAGTATACATTTTCTGTGATCACAGCTTTGTTTTTGTTTCATTTTCTGTTGATTGATCCCAGTCAGCTGATCACATCACTCATGTATGATGTATCAGGTAAAGAATTGTGTTTTTCTAGTGACACCAGCCCGAAAATATTCATTGCCCCCGGCCCTAACAATGCTTAATCCAGCCCTGATTAGTGTATGTCACAATTTATCATTTGTTATATTATTATGTTATTGATGTTATATGATGTGTCCATTTTTCTGAAAAGGGAAACTATTATCCAGAACTCTTGACTTAAACATTTGAAATCGTATAAATATGTATTGAAATGTTCAAAAATGTTTTTACATGATTCCAAAACCTTGCGTTGCTTTTTTAGATTCGTTATTGAGTTCATTCAGATTTTGAATTTTGTACTAGACGCTTGCAGTGGTTGATTGATGCGCATATTTCACAAGTTAAATTTTGTAACATGCACATTGCAGTCTTGTGATATGGGAATAAACTATTTCTTACTTTAAATAATCTACCCCTTTGAATCTATTACAAGAATCAGTGGCGTAGCGTGGGGTGAGCGGACCGCACAGGGCGGCCACTTTGGGGGGCAGCCAATTTTGGCCAAGGCTGGCATTACGGTACGGTATGGTACGAAATATCATATTGTTTTCTATGTTTTAAATTGAATTATTAAATTTTTTTTTTATTGTCTATCATCACGGTTTCAATTTTCATCATTATTACATTGTTCCTCAATCAATAAAATGTAAATCCTTTATATACGTGTGTTTGCTGTAGTGGAAGGTATGTTACGTTTAAGGAAGGGGGCGGCCAATTTGGCTACCGCACAGGGCGGCCAAAACCCACGCTACGGCACTGACAAGAATGTCAAAAAATCAATCGTGTGGAATTATTTTATTAAGAAAAATAAAGACGAAGCTGAATGTTCAAAGTGTGAAAAAGTTATAAAGTGCAGTAGGGGCTCAACTAGTGGATTATCTGTTCATTTGAAAACAATTCATAATATAAATGTTGCTGAAATCAAGATAGATGAAAATCAACAACATTAAAAAACAAAAAACTTTGGATACATTTATTAACAAAACATCTATTGAAGAAGAAATTGCAAAACTTGCATGTGTTGATGGGTTTAGCTTCCGCTCTATTGCCACAAGTGAATTCATTCAAGAGAGTTTAGCTAAAAATAAATATAAGCCTCATCCAACTTCACATTCAGGTGCCAAACATATGGTAGTTAGATTTCATGAAAGAAAGAAGGCTGAATTGATAGATCACTTTGGGAAATAGTGAGTAAAGGAGTTCAATTTTCTATACCCCTTGATGAATATACCTCATTTCAGAATAAGAGATATATGAATATAAATGTTCATCAAGAAGACCAATATTGGTCCTTGGGATTAATCAAAATATTTGGAAGTCTTGACAGTACCACCAGGACAGTGGAAATTATAAAAAAAAGGTTAAATGCTTATGGCCTCAATTTAGATCAACACACAATAGGCTGTACAACAGATGGTGCATCAGTTATAGTGAGGTTTGGAAAAGATATTACACCTGAACACCAACAATGCATTGCCCACGCTATTCATCTCGCCATTTCCTCTGTTTTATACAAAAGTTCATATTGAGAATTATGAAGAGGAAGAAGTGATGAAATGATAGATATAGAAAAAGATGAAGAGGACAAGGATGAAGAGAATGCTAATTACAGTGACATTTCTACTGATGATACTGATGATAATGAAGAGAAAGCTGGCCCCTTTACCAATCTACTTGAACTAGGAATAGATGATAATATCAATATTCCACATCTGCAAGACAACTGCCATGGTGTAATAAACAAGGTAAGAAGAATATATCAAATTTTTCGCAAGTCACCATTAAAAACTGAAAAACTACAAGACTTTGTTAAGGACCAATTCAATGGAAAGGAATTGAAACTCATTTTAGATTGTAAAACAAGATGGAATAGTCTTTTAAGTATGGTCGAATGATTTCCTAAATTGAAACAATGCATCCCCAAAGCTTTAAGAGTGATTCATTCTACTGACACCATTTCTTCAAGAGAGTGGGAAATTTTGGAAAATCTATATGATACACTTTGTCCTGTTGAAATAATTCTTAAAAGACTGTTCAAAAGATGCATCCCTCTTGACAGCTGAAATCTCCATCATTTATTTTAAAGAAACTTGTACAGAAGAACACTCCAACAGCATTGGAGCTCAAAGACTGTCTCAGTAATTTCTATTCTTCAAGGAGACAGAGATATTGTGGGTTTAATTAAATATTTTCACAACCCTGAAGTTTTAAAAGTTCATGAAGAGGAACTATTTTCTATTCCATCTAAACTAGTGCTCAAAAGAACTGCAGAAAGGATTTTTAAAAGGTTTTTTCCTAAGAATGATGAAAATTTAGTTGGTTTGAGGAAGAAAGTGAAGACCAAGATTTACAAGCATCTAACTACTCAGAGAATGTTACTGAAGACAAGAATGAAGTAGATGATCCATTGATGTGCGAATACATGAAAGAAATAGGGAAATTAGAAAAGGTACCATTGAGAAGCAATGCAACTAACTTTGATCCTACTAATGAATTTAAGAGTTTCAAAGTTTCTTCACAAAGAAGTGAAAATTTAGAGAAGCTGTACAAGACATTGCTTTCCATTAAACCAACTAGTGTAGAATCAGAGAGAGCTTTCTCTGCTGCTGGCTTATTTCTGACCAAGTTAAGATCAAATCTCTCTGAACAATCATTAGATAGTCTGTTTCCTCAAAACTTGCTTCCAAAACCAAAATAAGAAATAAATATGCAAAATTAATAAACTTTTTCTTTTTAAATTGTTATTTTTTCCTTTTACCTTTGGTTATCTGATATACTTAATCATTATAAATAGTCCTCCTTTTTTCCTGCCTTTCCCTAGGAGCTGCTGTTCAAACTTTTTTCAATCAATGGTATTTTCCCTTTGGTGTTGGTGACAGAATTTAAAAAGTAACTTCAGTTTTTATTGTCATTAATGTGGCAAGTACTACAGGTCCTGTAGGCTTGTGGGAGGGTTGGCACTTGGCAGGGTGACACCAAAAAAATCATTATAAATTATTCTCTGCATAAAACCAGTATCAACACCAGTATCAGTAAAATAATTGTTCAAATACCAGTATTAAATTTGTCAGTATTATTTCATCCCTACTCCTCACCCTCTGAGCCTATGACAGTCCCCAAACTGCCACAATCCATCTCCAGTCCCATTTCATAGACTCAGCCCCACAGTCTCTGCTGGGGTTGACTGGACAGCCAATCCCCTCTTTGGTGAATGGCAGGTGACCCACCATGCCCCTGACTTACTCTTCACCTTCATGAACCTAGATCTCCATTCACAATCCAACTCCTCAGCACCCTCACCCTCCCTTTTCCCTCATCAAACAATGGACCCTCCAAAAGCTACGATCCGACATGACACTGGAACTGCAGGGGAATCTTCATGAATTACAAAGGCCTTAATTCCCTGATTGCCTCTGCCCACCCAGTATGTGTCTGTCTCCAGGAGCTAATTCTGGGGACCAGACCAATGCCCTGACCCACCAAATATTTACCTCCCTGTCTCCTACCTACACACGAAGGGGTACTGCCATCTTCATCCACCCCACAGTCCCCCAGGTGATTGCTGCCAGGATTTTCCTGGACAAACAGCACACCATCTCCTCAGTCTACCTCCCTCCCCACTCCCAAGTCTCCCACAATGACCTGATTGAGGTAGTCCAACAACTTCCCAGGCCCTCTCTATTCCTGGGCAATTTCAATAGTCACCATCCTCTGATGGGAGACAACCTCCACTTTTGTGGCTCTAACTCTGACTGCACTCATGGTCAAGCTCTCCTTCGAATGCCTCAATGATGGCTCTCCCACACTTTATCACGCCACCAGATACACCCTGTCCTGTATAGATCTGTCATTTGTCTTGATGGATGACCTCCTAGACTTCACCTGGCAAGTGCTTCAGGACAATAATTGCAGTGACCACTTCCTCATCTGCCTCTCACTAAATTGGCATGACCAGACCATTCAGGTACCATAGAAGTGGATAGTCAGAGAAGTGGATAGTGGCCAGAGCTAATTGGCCCCTTTTCCGAAACAACACTTCCACACACTGTACAACTGCCCACTTTCCATCCTCCTACAAGTGCACTGCTTACTTTGAGGTAACTGTTGTCGCATCCCATGATCTTCCATCTACCCCTCAAGCTCGATGAGTACCTCTTGACAACAGAGGTAAATTTTCTTTTGATGGCATTGTTAATGCAGACTAGTAAAATTGCACTCACAAGTTTTTGTTATGTTTTGTTTTCATACAGTAAGGATCCAATTAATTTAAATTTTTCTTTGTTGGTAATATTTAATAACTTAAATTTAAACTTCAGTTGCCCAAATTTGAACCAGTCACACCCTTCATGTAAATCAATTTCACTTTTTTTTGTCATCACAAATGTTGTACTCATAATTTTTTTCTTTTGAATGGAAAATAAATAAAATTCATGTTTCAAAATTATTCTAGCCTCTTCAATACACTTCAAAGAGTTTGAGGAGTTTACATAAGGCATAGTTTTCACCCCTCTCATGCAAGTCACCCCCATGACATGGCTGAAATATTGACCTGCTGACTGCAAGATCAGTGAATCAGAAATAATAATAATAATAATGACAGAATTTCATAGCACTAGAGGAGGACCAAGTAATGATGATAAAAAATGGAGCTGCACCCCATCATTTAAGAGCTTATCACCTTTAAATTTCTGTATTCTCTGCGAATGTCACACCTATGACAATGGAATTGCCCTGTTTTGCCTTTGTGGATTTGGTCTATTAGAATTAGCCCTAATCCAGGAATCCTCCTTGGGAGGATGACTGACTTGCACTGGTTGATGTATATGATCTTATATGCAGGCAAAAGTTGTCTGCTGTTTGTATCATTTAATTACCTGTTGGGTTCAATGGATTATACCGAAACTATATGACAGTACAGGGACTGCCAATATGTTTATGAGCAAGGTCTTTTTTTACTATTCAAATGCAAATTCAAAATTAGTCTTATTCTTTTGATTTATTCTTTCTACAGTCTTTCATGATGTCATTTTCTACCTTTTCTGACTCTGTAATCCAAATTCCATTTTCATGTCATTTGAGAACCCTATTTACTATCTTAATCTTATCCGTTTCTTCATTTTTGTTTGGCATATATAACATAGGTCATTCATGCAGAACAAGTGTGAGATTTTTCAATAAATGAGCTTTTAGACAATGTTTCAGATTTGTTTCATAGCTACACTCAGAACATTTAAATAATTTGGTATTCATTTTCTTTTTCTTTTTTCCCTTCTACTCCAGCTGGAGACAGTTTCTTACTTCTGGGGTTAAACCTTAACCTTAAGGAATTTTTATGTACAACTAGTACTAGGCGTAAGACAGAGGTGCTGTATCATAGCATCTTCCCTACAATTTCTCCAGATGTTATATTTATGGGCAGTTGGTCAAGGAACTCCACCGTAGATTTCTTTACTGCCCCTGTCACTCCCACCACTATTGGGATGATCTCAGGTTCTACATTCCACATTCTCCTTATTTCATGTTTGAGTCTCAGGTATTTTAAGACCTTTTCCCTTTCATAGTTAGCCACATTCCAGTCTGCTGGTACTCCTACTTCCACCAAGAGGCATTTGTTACCCTCCTTCTCTCTCACTACAATGTCTGGCCTGCATCCTGATACTCTGATGTCATTTGGTATCTCATGATCATATAGGAACAGCACTTTATCATTGTCTTCTATTCCTTGTGGAATATGTTCCCAATACTTTTCTGTTTCTAGCTCTATTTCATATTTCTTACACAGCTTGAAGTGGATTAGCTTGCAAACTGCATTGTGTCTGTCTGTGTGTAGTTTACTCTGTGTAGGAGTATTTCACATCCAGATAGTATGCGACTCTCAGTCTCTGGGCTCTTTGAGCACAGTCTGCACATCCCAGTTTCATTTTTACCCTCGATATTACTTTTGAACCAGTATGTCCATAGCACCTGGTCTTGTGCTGCCATCACCAGCCATTCATCTTCTGGTCTCAGTGACCCTCTTACCAGGAACTCCACGGTTTTATCCCTCTCTATGTATGCTCTGTTTAGCACCTCCTTTTTGTATACTTTGCTGAATTTGTGCTCTTCCCAGTTCTTCTCCTTTTCATCTGATCTTTTCCTGTTATACCTTCTTTTTATGGTGCTTATTTTTTCCATGAGAGGTTTATTTGCAATATCTTCAAGCTGTTCAGGTCCTATGCCAGCGTCCATTAGATAATCATTTGCCTTCTTTGAAAGTGGTGTTGTTCGAGGCTTTTCATGTTCATGGTCTCTTACAAATCTGACTAGACTTCCTTCTCCTTCCTCTATATACTGTGCTAATCCTATTGTTGTGGCTTTGTGCACTTGGTCTATTAGCGCAAGCCCTAATCCACCTACCCTCCTGGGCAGGTATAGCCTTGATGTGCATTGGTTCTTATATATGATCTTATGCACATAGTGCATTTTTCTGGTGATTGTATCCAGTTTGTTGATTTCTAGCTAGATCCAATTGATTATGCCAAAACTGTATGACAGTACAGGTACTGCCAGGGAGTTTATGGATAGTATCTTATTTAAGTTATTTTTACTGTTTAGGTGGGATTTTAGGATTAGTTTTATTCTTTTTAAATATTTTTTTCAGTCTTTCTTTCATGATGTCATTTTCTATCTTTTCAGATTCTTCCATTCCCAGATATTTATATGTAGCCTCTTGTTCTAGTTCTTCTATCATGATATTGTCCACCCTGATATTTTCTGACTCACACCTTTTGCCTTTCTTTAGTGTGACAGTGACACATTTCTCAAGACGAAACTCCATCTGGATGTCATCTGAGAACTTTCTGACTTCCCTGATCTCTTCTGTTAGCTCACTTTTGTTTGGGGCACACAGTTTTAGGTCATCCATGTAGAACAAGCGAGATATTTTTGGGCTACTCTTTTCCCTTGGTCTCATCACATAGCCAACTAATAAATAACCTAAACAAAGGCTAAGTGGATTTAGTGCCAGAATGAACAAAAGAGGGGATATTGAATCAGCCTGGTAGATCCCTCTCTTGATTTTCACTGTTCACCTCTAAAGTTCCCTTACTGTGATGGAGAGAGAGGTCCATTTCCCATTGTGTCATAGCTGTTTCTAAGATGATCCTGATGGTGGGGTGGATCTTATATAGTCTCAACACTTCCTTCACCCAGGAGTGGGGTACACTGTCATACACCTTTTTATAGTCAATCCATGCCATGCTTAGGTTTCTCTGTTTCTTTCTGTTGTTCTCCAATATAGCCCTGTTGATTAATAGCTGGTCTTTTGTCCCATACATTTTTCTGCTACATCCTTTTTGTTCTGGGCTTATACTGTTTTCTTCTGCATGGCTGTAGATCCTGTCTGCTGATTCCTGTTAGTATTTTGTAGGTTGTTGGCAAGCATGTTATTGTTCTATATTTGCTTGGATTCTGGGTTTCATGGGACTTTGGTAGTAATGTTGTTTTTCTTTTTGTCAACCATTCTATGGTCCTGGAGCCTTACCCTACCAGGACAAGAAACTACATAACCTTGTCAAGGTGTAGCAGCTTAAACCAACTGGAATGTCTGCCTGGAAATCTGGAAGGAGATTTCTGTAACTTGCAGGGGGCAATAGGCATCCAGAAGGTACTAATTAGTAGTTTTGAACAAGCCAGGAAAGGCCTAGCAAGCCTCTGGTGGTTTCCTTTTGCTTAAGTACAACGCAGAGAGCCTTGGAATGGACGGACCATGGTTACGACTTTGGCACAAAAACAGACTTTCTTTTGGATTGCTACAATAAATGTCAGAACACTTAGAGATAAATGTGAAGAAATAGTCGAGTTCATGGAATCGAAATCTATACATATTATGGGAATCACAGAAACCAGATGGAGAAGTGAAGGAACCAAGGTACTGCACAATGATTATAAGTGCATATATAAGGGCAGAGAAGATGATACCAGATTGGGTGTGGCAATTATACTGTCCCCCCAAGCCAATTTTCTGAACATGTTGTTGGAGTGATAATGAAGAGTGAGAGATTGATGGGAGTGACCCTGAGCCTAAACGGAGAGAGACTATTGGTAATCCAGGCATATGCACCGCAGAGTGGAAGATCATAGGAGGAAAAGGAAACTTTTTATGAGGATCTTCAGGGAATGATAGATGGGCTGCCTTTGGACCAAGAATTTTGATGGGAGACCTAAATGGCCATGTGGGTGGAGATCGAAATGGAAATGAAGATGTGATCAGGGCATTTGGTGTGGGGGAGAGAAATTTGGAAAGGGAAATTTTAGTAAATTTTTGTGCAAGAAATGTTCTTAGTATAATGAACACATTTTTTAAGTACCAGGAATCACATCTCTATACGTGGTATGGATGGAATAGTAGAACCTGAAATTATGATAAGTAGTCTCAGATAGGCTTTATTGTGGTGGATAAAAAGTCATTGGTGAAAGATGTAATAGTACCATCTGTGACTTTTGACTTGGATCATAGACTTGTTAAAGCCAAAATTTTGCTTCCAGCACCACAAAATATATAAAAGCCTAGGAGAAGAAGTGTGTGCATGGAGAATATACCAGAAAAACTGGAAGAGATTAGAACTAGAACTGAGAAGGCTTTCAGACAAAGGGTAGCTACAGAAATAGTGGTGGTGGTTTGGGTTGAGTTTAGGAGAATGATGGAATGAATACAGCAAGAGGTGATTGGAGAAAGGGTAGTTAGAGGGTCAAAAAAGAAAGAGACATGTTGGACCCAGGAGGCAAAGGAGGCAGTGACATAAGATGCATGCTTTTAGGAGATGGCTTAAGGATAGAAATGAGCAAACAAGGCAAGAATATGTCCAAATGAGAAACCACACCAATGAGGTTAAAAGAAGAGCGAAACACTTTGTGTAGAAGAATAGGTAGAGACTTAGAAGAGGATTTTCAAGGCTCAAAGAAGTTACTGTATAGCATGGCTAAGAAGTATAAAAATGGAGAAAGCAAGAAAACAGCAGTGCCGATTAAAAATGCACATGGTGAAGTCCTCACTGATAAAAGCGAGGTGGCCGCATGGTGGAATGAATACTTTAGACATCCTTTGAATAATGAAAACCAATACGATGAGGTGAGATGGGAGGAGTGGGTAAATTATGAGGAGCATGAGGGGTACAGAGAGATCACTAGAGAGGAGGTTATTCAAGCACTAAAGAGGATGATGAATAATAAAGCTCCCTGACCGGATGCAATTGTCACAGAAACACTAAAAGCAGCTGGTGATCCTGCTGTGGACTGGCTGCTAAGCATTTTCTGGGTGGTGTGGTCACAGGGAATTGTACTAGCAGAATGGGGCAGAGCAATTATATGTCCTATATATAAAAAGAAGGGAAGTGAGCAGAAATGTCAAAACTACCGTGGCATATCTTTGATGTGTCATGTGGAGAAAATATATGAAAGGATTTTGGAACATAGAATACAAAACATACTGGAACCTGGGTTACTGGAGTATCAATGTGGCTTTCGTGTAGGCCAGAGTACTATACAGTGCCTGCGAAAAGTATCCGATCACCCTTGAAATTTGTATTTTTTACATAAAAAACAATGTTTAAATGTATACTAACCTTATATTAGTATTTTGTCATCTGTCCTTTGGTTTGGATGACTTGTTCTAGACGTTTTGGCATGGATTTAATCAAGTTTTGACAAACTTCCACTGATATTTCCTTGCACCATACCTTTTTGATGGCCTCTTGTAATTTTTCGACTGAGCCAGTGTCGTGGCATTCAACCTTATTTTTTATTATTAGCCACAGATTTTCTATCGGATTGAGATCTGGACTATTACCAGGCCAATCCAAAATATCAAATTTATTGTCAGTAATCCATTTTGTCACTATTTTGGCCCTGTGACATGGTGCACCATCATGCATGTATGTTTTTGTCCTTTGGATTGCCATTGCCATTGGAAGTTTATCCTGTAGCATTGCTAAATACCGTGCACCATTCATAGTTGTGTTCTTCGGAAGAAAATATAAGTTTCCACGCCCATAGTAACCGAAACAACCCCAAACCATCACACTTGGAGGGTGTTTCATTGTCTTTAGGGTCCATCCTATTTGAGCCAATAGGCCGGCGAACCTTTTTTGGACAACTTCTGAATGTCAAAAATGTCGACTCATCGCTAAATAAAACCTTCTTCCAGTCATCAACAGTCCAATGAATGTATTTTTTACAAAATGCGACACGTTTTTTACGCATTTTTTCATTAATGAACGGTTTCTTAGCAGCATGGCGAGATGGTAATCCGAGTTCTTTTTGGAGCCGCTCCTGGATAGTTCGTTCAGAAACACCAGATAACAAATTATTCATATTAAATTTTATTTCTTTCGCAGTTATTGTTGGGTTTTTCAATACTAAACGTTTCATAAGTTTGTCTGTTCGCGAATTTGTTTTTCTCGGTCTGCCAGATCGTTTTTTAGGGACTGGCGTGGTTAGGCCACCATTGTTCTTAGCCCGTGAAACCCATAAATTAACGGTACTTTGGGATATGTTTAATTCCTTAGCTATCTGTCTCTGTGATTTCCCACATGCATGCAAAGCAACAATAGCACCTCGACAATCACTCTTAAGTTGTTTTTTAGCACACATTATATATAAATTTTATTTACACCACTTTCTGTAAAAAAAAAAAAAAAAAAAAAAAAAAAAAAAATCAAGAAATTTACACAAACAGTGAAATCTGACAAATTTGAGACACAGCCACCCGCAATGAAGGCTACCAGAACACTAATTTGAGAATGCGTTGGATAGCTCTCATATCAGCGAGCAACCTCAAAGTTACCAGATGTCGCTAGAACAAATAGAAAGTGAATTACGTGTCTCTGAATATCAAGGGAAAATATTGTATTTTCTTGAGTGATCGGATACTTTTCGCGGGCACTGTAGATCAAATTTCAGCCCTAAGACAATATCTTGAGTAGAGAATTCAATTTGGACTGCTTCATGTTTTGGGGATCTGGAGGCGGCATTTGATAGTGTGCCCTGGGAGAAGCTCTGGGTGGTTTTGAGTGAGAGTGCCACCCAAGCTTCTGAGAGCAGTAATGAGCACCTATAGGGTCTCCCAGAGCATGGTGGTAGGATCGGAGGAGTGGTTTGATGTAAGTACAGGAGTTAAACAAGGGAGTGTTCTGTCACCCATTTTATTTATTGCCTACATCAACAGGGTTATGGAACACATAACTGAGGAAATTGAAGAGGAAATAGAAATTTTTGGATATGCTGATGATGTGGCTGTTGGGACTAACACACCACAATCCCTGGAGAGAATTATGCAGAGGTGGGATGAGAGATTGAGGGAGTATGGACTGAAACTGAATTATGATAAAACTGAATATATGGTGGTAATGAGGGGAGTGAATGAGGATGGAATCTTTGTTGGGGGAAGGGAAATGAAAAAGATGAACACATTTAAATACCTTGGTAGTGTGACAGTAAATGATGCAGGTATGGATGCAGAGGTGAATGAAAGAATTGCTAAATATAGCAGAAATGTTTCCTTCCTGTACCCCCTTATTGAAAGACCAAAACATCCCTAAAAAGGTAAAGACGCATATTAGGGTGATTCAAAAATTGACCGAAAAAAAAAAATTTGAATTTTTTTTCGGGCCACCCTCTGATTATATTAATTTGGTAAAAAATGCATGCATGCAAATTTTTAATTAAAAAATTAATTTTTAGGGGTCGCTACCATAAGTTGAAAATCAGACGCAATAAGAAATATATGCTGTTTCCACACCACCCTTGAGATAAAGCATATGGTGCGTTACCTTTGTTTTTAAGTGGAAGTTCCCCAATAGGCCTATCATAACCACTCTACATTTTCAAATTGACAGTTCTTCTGTAATAATAATAAGACTTCCGTAATAATAACCTTTTGTTCATTATATTTCACTGTTAATTTCTTAATGATGATATTGTCTTTTGTTTTTATTTGGAAGAGCAGCTCTATATTTCTTTACCACTTGGAGGAGAACCTGTTTCTGTTCTTCATCATTTGTGATTAGTTTGTTGTATTCATCAACTAATCTAACTCCTCTTTCTGCATTGTCATTAACAACTTGAATTTTTCTTATGACTTGTTTTACGTTGTTGTAGCAGTTATCTTCATTCCACTCTTCAGAGTTCTTATTAAGAAACGTTGATGGTAAACCAAGTCTATTAAAAAATTATTTTGTATTTGCACTAACAAAGTCTTCCAGTTCTCTGTTTTCAATAACTTCAGGGTCAATAACTGCTTTTTTTCTCTGGATTGGATTTGGTTCAGCACCATTTTGCAATGCTTGCTTCATTCGGTTTTTAGTTTGGTGTAGCATGCCATCATCAAAGAAAGCAAATGCTATTAACTCCTCTGAAAGATACCATAAATGATTCATCATTTTCTTCAGGGCAACAGTTGCAATGCGTTCATCTTTTAGTTTGTACAGTTGCAGTTTCTTCAACATCTCTAAATCGAGACAAGGAGCAAGAACTGAAACTGATGCTGTAAACCAGGATTTAACATATATGTGTACAGCAAAGAGGAAGATATCTCTGAGGCCTTTTTCTTCTCTGGGTGTTAATTTAAATTGTGTTTTAAACAACCAAATTTTCATGGCATAAATGACTTTTGCCATCCATCTTGCTCGGTGAATGCCAGCTGGTCTTCTGAATGAAACTCCTCTCTTTGGTACTCCACCAAGGAAAATGATTGTCAGTTCCAGCAATTCTCTGTAATCATCACGAGGTTGATGTTCTTCAAGTTGAGTGGTAGCAAACTCAATCACTTCTGCTTTTATATCAGTAATACTGGGTATGGTATTTGGATCATCTAATGCTGTTCTGTAGTTTTTGTCTAATTTTGACCATTTCATTCTAAATCGTTTGAAAATTGCAATATCAGGTCCTGATGATGCAGGCAATGAATGCGAAACAACAGCTTCTAACATTATTTCTAGTATGTGATGTCTGCAGGCCAGCCACAGCATACATTTGTTTATTTTCAGTTCTAGAAGAACACAGGCACCATTTCTACAACCTGTATTCAATGCTGTGGTATCAAAACACATGCATTTTATTTTGTCTGAGATATCTCAATCCAAACAAGCTTGGTGGACAGCATTTGCAATTAATTCTCCTGTGCTTGCAGTGATTTTTGGAACACCAAGAAGTTGATCAATGCCATCTCATGAAATCAGTATAGGGAGTCATTCAACAACTTCTTGGCCTGTTATATCTTCTATTAGTTTTCCGTCCCAATGAATGGTTAAAGGAACATCAGCTTTAAACTCTTTCTTTAAATTTTCTCCAAATTTTTTCAGAAATTTTTCTCTTGCTCTTCTTATAGATGAATAACTGACATTGAATTCTTCTGCATTTTTTCAAGACCTTCAATCATTGGTATCATCACTAATGATGCACTTCTATTGTTCATTTTTGTTACATCAAGGGCTGCAAGCAATGTATCATCAAGCAATTTTTGTTTCTTTCGTACAGTCTGTTTTGAGGTGGATGATTCACTAGGATCAACCATAAACTCTTCATCAGATGTTGTATTTTGTCTTTCAGCACCAGAACTGCTAGTTGAGTCACTGAGAACTACAGTTTCTTCAAATCTCAACATTTCTCTTGCTTTTCTTATGTTTAATTGTTCTTCCTTTTTCTTAGCATACTTTTCTTTCTTTGCAAACTCTTTATCAATCCCATCCATTTTTCCTTTTCACTACTATTCTCACTGGAATTTTAGAAATAGCTTCTCTTCTTCAATATTAATTAGCTTCATAGCATCTGCATGTGCTATATCAAACAGGCTATCTAATTCTTGGTTCCATTTGATTTGCTTATCTAATAGATTTTTTGATTGTTTCGCCTTATTCTCTTTATTTTTCTTTAATCCTTGCCATTCTTTGAACAGTTTCTCAATTTTGTCAACAACATGCGATTTCTTTCTAGTTGGAATTCATGCTCCTCCCCATACTACCAACACATCATTTGCAGTAGACAAGCAGGCTTCTCGAATTGTTTGTTTTTTGTTTCTGTAAGCCATAAACAAAGCCATAGTTTCTCGCTTTGATGGGAGAACTGTTGTTTTAAGTATATCTGATGGTTGTCCAATAAGCCAAACATTAGTATCTTTTCTTGTGTGCATAGCAGTACCCTTGCTAGAAGACGGTGGGGGTTCCATGATGAGAGTCGACAGCAGAACCTCTTACACTCACGACAGTCAGACGACTACAGAATTATAGTTGTACAAACAGTACAGTGTACAAGTGCCAGTTGCCCTCAATATTCGGTCACAACAGTGTGTAAATGGTCACAAGAGTGTCTTTACTCAGCACTGTTAGCTCGATGTGCATTAACGCACTTATCACACAGAACAGATATTATAAGAAAAACATCATAGTTCAAAACTCAATTTCCTGAAAGTAAACAGAAAAGTAATAGTTTAGATTATGGTAGTGACCCCTAAAATACATTAGAATCACCTGAAATTTTGTATACATTACGATTTTACCAAATTAAACATAATTAGAGGGTGGCCCGGAAAAATCTAACAATCAATATTTCTGAATCACCCTAATTGCATATATACTCAACAATATTGAAACCAATCTTACTATACAGCAGCAAGACTTGGGCACTAACCACAAGGATGAGGGGAAAACTGCAAGCAGCTGAAATAAGGGTCCTGAGATTGATAGTAGTAAGTAGATTGGCTAAAATAAGGAACACTGAAATAAGAAGGTGATTGGGTGTAACTTCGGTTAATGAGAATATTGAGAGGAACCAACTGAGATGGTATGGGCATGTCTAATGAATGCCAATGGAAAGGACAGCAAGAAGAATGCTGGAATGGGCCACTCAAAACAGACCACCAGTTGGAAGACCCAAGATTCGATGGATGGATAACATCAAGCGTGCTGTCAAGAAGTGTGGAATCAGTCTCCAACGGGTGAATTTGATGTGTGGAGATTGTGAGGCATGGAAGTCTCATCCGAGGGCTCCCAACTGACAGACTGCTTTAGGTCTACCAGGCACCTGGTAAGAAAGGAAAGAATTCTGGTGCTTCTTTTTCTGCTGTTAGTATCTTCTTCTTGTTGTTGTTTAGCTGATCAGCCCACCCTGATCGAGCAAGCCGGCGGCACACAGGTAACCAATCGCCCTCTCCGGAGTGGACCAGAGGTTCAGCGTACTAGTGATGTTGTGTTCATTGTTGTGCTAGAGTGGTACAGTCTGTCATAATGTGTTCAATTGTTTGTGATGTGTCCTGGCACAGGTGGCAGGTGTCGTCTATGGAGTTGTCTAGTCTGTGTTTATATGTCCGTAAGTTGGGGTGATGTCCACATCAGAATCATGCTAAGTTAACTCGATCCAATCTGCTCAGGCTGATCTCTGACCTGTTAATGGGTGGTGGCTTCGCACCGAGGACCGCATTCAGACCGAGTCGTATCAGTGCTTTGTGGGTTAGGTGTGTGTGTGTGTTTTCTGTACTGTGTGATGTCTGTGGGGCGTGGTATGGAATGGAGTATTTGGTTATAAAGTCTCTCTGGTGTTCTCTTAATGGTGCAAGGTGTTGGTGCATGATTGTACATGTAGTGGCAAAGGTGTTGTGGGTTAGTTGTCGCTGCTGCCATGAATTGTGTTCCCCTCATGTCCAAATGTTCCCTAACTTTCAGTATTTTTGTTTCTGTGTGCAGGTGTTCTATTGGTGTTGTTTGAGTGCATCCTGTAATGATACGAAGTGCGTTGTTTTGTATTCTGTAAGGTGTTTATGTGTGTGTTTGAGATAATGGGTGCCCAACATGGGCTAGCATAGTCCATAACTGAGCGAATATATTGTTTGTATATGAGTGATGATGTTTCCTGCTGGTGTCCAAAGTTTGTGCCTGTTAGTACCCTAAGCGTGTTAAGTCTTGACGTACATTTGTTTTTAATGTCCTGAATATGGTTTGCAAAAGATAATGATGTGTTGTATGTGACCCCAAGTATTTTGGTCCTGTGAGTGTGTGGAATGTTGATGTTGTTTAGTGTAAACTGTGGAATTACCTGGTGTTCTTTTGTGTTGCTTGTAAGCAAGGTGATGGTTGATTTTGTGGGCACTACTTTGAGTCTATTGTGTGTGAGCCAGTCTTGTATACTGTTTATATATGTTTGTAGGTTATTTGTAGCGGTGTTGATGTTGTTGCGGGTGGATGTTAGAGTGATGTCATCTGCATATGATGATAAGGTAAGCTTGTTATCTATGGGTGTTGGAATGTCATGCATGTATAAGTTGAAGTGTTGGTGAGAGAACAGAGCCTTGAGGGATCCCGTTCGGAAAAAGTTTGTTTTTGGATGACTTGCCATTAAATGTGACATGTATCTTCCTGAAAGATAGTTGCTCAGCCACCTTTTGGTGTTATTGTGCATATTTGTGTTGAGTATTTTGTTTATGAGAGGGAAGCGTGGGATAACATCAAATGCTTTACTAATGTCTATGCTAATAGTGTACATTGAGCTGGTTGCCTGGAGTTGGTCATCCATGATGTGCTGCGTGAGGTTAGTGAGTAATGTCGTGGTTGAGTGGTGAGGTCTGAATCCATGTTGAGTAGGCGATAGTGGAATGTGTGGGTTGGTGATTTGTAAGATTAGTCTTTCTGTTACTTTGGAAGGTGTGCATAGTAAAGTAATGGGTCTATAGGAAGCTGGTTCTGTTGGATTTTTGTTTGGTTTGAGTAGTGTAATAATTTTACCTTGTTTCCATATGTCAGGAATAATACACTGTTGGTATGAATATATGCTGATATTTGTGAGAGCTAGTATTCCTTGTGGGCCCAAGTGTTTAAGGTGTATGTTAGATATGTTGTCTGGTCCAGTAGCCTTTGAATTCTTAATGTTTTTGATGATCTTGGTAGTCTGGTCTGTACTGAAGGGTGTAATGGTTGTGTTGAGTCTGTAGGTTTTATTGTGTCTGGCTGTTTGTCTGTCTGCGTGTTTCTGGTTGTTGTCTCTGTTTAAGTGACTTATCTTTGTGTAGTGATTAACTAGAATATTAGCTTGTTGTGTGTATGTTGGGATATTATTTTGGCTGTGACAGATAGCCGCGTGTGAGGTGTGAATGCCGCTGTTAGAGTTGGTAATGCTGTTTATAGTCTTCTATAGCCTGGATGTATCTGTGGAGTGGTTTAGTGTTGTTATGAATTCCCTGAGTGTTTCTGTTTGTTTTTCTTTGAGTTTGTTGTTTATTTCTGTGTTGAGCCATTGTATCTGCTGTTTTATGGCTTCTGTGTATGGTGTTTATGTGTTATATTTGAGGTTGTTACGTTGCCTTATGAGGTGGGCTATTTCTCTAGTGTAATTTGGGTTGTATTTCCTAATGTTGCCCTTGGGTATGTATTTGTTTGCATTATTGATGATCTGATTAAATGTCTTGAGTGTTGTATTGATGTTTATGATGGGTGTGCTGTTTAATGTGGTGAATCTTCTTGAAGCACCTTGTTAGTTTTCCACTCAGTGATGTTAGCTTTTTCAACCAGAAGTTCTTAATCATATCTGGGCCTGGCACTTTCCAGTTACTGCTTTTTTTTATTTTCTCCTCAACTTCTTTCATGGTTATTCTGTCCATGTTCATCTCCGAGATGTTTCTCACCTTTTCACTGTTGTAAAGGCTCCCAATCCATTCTGCATCATCATTATGGTTGACTTCATTCTCACAGATGTTCTTCCAGAAATGCTCCACTTGTTCTTTTTCAGGCAGTCTTTCTATCTTTATCTGGGCATTCTTTAATTCTCTAAATAGTTTCACTGGGTTGTCTTCAAACATCTCATTTTGTTTCTTTTCTCTGTCCAAGTGTATATATCTTGCCAATCATTTTGCTTTTGCTGACGGGTCTGGGTTTTTTCTTGGCAATACTTTGTATGATCTTTCTCATATTGTCCAGTTTTTCTCTTTGGATTAGTACATTTACCTTCCTCCTCCTCAGTTCAGATCTTATTTCCCCCCCTCATATGGGTAGTTAAAATTGAAATCTCCTTCCTGACAGGCCTAAATCTAACATGTTAACTGGGTGGGTGATCACCCACCCAGTAAAGGATTTCACCCACCCAGTTAAAAAACCAAAATAATACTGTATTCAATCATCTAAAAAACACTCGGTGAAATCCATGAATAAAGCAGCCAAAAGAATACAACCAAAGTCACCAACTTGGCTATAGATCTAATCAGTAGTTTGGCATTTGCCATAAAATCCATTGTAACAAGACCCAGCTTGATCTGTTCAATTCTGTTGCTTTTAATTTAAGTGTTTTTAAAGGGGATAGAGGTAAATAAATAACTGTTTTCTATAAGTTCTATTACATAGTTTAATTTTACTCATATTATATTGCAGTATTAAGATATTGACTTGCTAATGCTGCCTTGGTATATAATTGTAATATGATGGAATCATGGATGGTGGCCTAACTTTGACTATTGAAGCAAATATGAAACAACCTATTTCCTATGTTTATGTGATTGAAATTATTTATTCTAATGCAATTATGCATAAATTTATGTATTCATTTGCATGACTATTACATAATGGTTAATATGCAGGTAGCAGGTAGGCATAGCTACAGGGCCTAATTATGCCAATTTTGAGCAAGTGACACATGAATGCGTGTTTGGGTCTTTTACAGTGGCAATTTTTTATATTGCATAAAATTTTGTATATTTGCATACTGTTTATCCTATTTTATTCTATTTACCTAGTTCAAAATATAATAATTGGTTGTTTTATTATCCGTAATATTTATCACAATATTTTTATTTTCATACATAATGAGACTATATATAAACAATATTACATGGTATTACCTACAACTGTATATTATTTTTTCTTTAAAAATTGTTGAATACTTTATTTATGCTTCTTGTAGGTTATCTCTCCCTCCCCACTATTAATATTTGTTATTAATAGGGGGGGGGTAACCTGCAAGACTAATATTTACTACTAATACACTATTAATAATACACAAGACTAATACACTATTAATACTTGTTATTAAATAATAGTGGGGGTTTATACACAATTACTAATACACTATTAATATTTGTTATTAAATAATAGTGGGGGTTTATATAGGTTATCATCTTCTTCTTTCTCTTTGCCCATTCCCGCCTCTATGCGGGGTCAGCGTTTCTGACCAGCCTCCTCCACACAGCCCGGTCCTGGGCTTCTTCCTCCGACAAGCCCTTCTCCCTCAAATCGTCCCTCACCTTCTCCATCCACCTTCGCTTCGGTCTGCCTCTCTTTCTCCTGCCATACACCTCCATATTCATCGTTCTCTTACCCACATAATCTTCGTCCCCTCTCATCACATGTCCATACCATTTCAGTCTACTTTCTTGTATCTTCCTCGAGATTTCTCCAACCTTTGTTGTGCCCCTTATCCTTTATATAGGTTATATTTATAGTTTATATAGGCATATTAGATTATTGAAACCAATCAGATTTTTTAGTGATATTCATTGCTCTTTCAATTAGCTATAAATTTAATTTATTGTTGTTTATTTTATTTCTGCTAAAAATATTTTTACTATGTTTTAGTAACCAATTCACTTTATTATACTAAATTAAATTCATACATCAATAATATTGGTTGTCTATTACAGATTGTATTTGAATACTAAAATGTCTAGTCGTAAAAAATTAAAAAAAGATGATTCTGTTGGTTCAATGGACATATCTAGTTTTTTCAAGTCGAACACTAAAACACATAGTAAAGAACCTCAATCTGTTCAAGTTACAGCTAATGACCAACCATTGACATCTACAATAGCCAGTGATACAGGGTTGACAGGTTCTTCAATTATGCCATCTGACTGTTCAAATACAGCCTCTTCTCAATGTCCATACCCAGAGACCTCAGCTTCAAGTATTGGTCAAGATATGAAAATAAAAACCCACTCTAATAGACAGAGTTTATTTCCACGACAGTTTCGACACCCACTGGCATCCTCCTCAGGTGGATACAGAAACACGAATGAACCAAAACAAGAGGGAAAAACAGTCCAGGGACCGACCGTTAAGAAATTCGCACCTAGGTTAGATCCCATTCTCCCGACACGGGAAGGGCATTTTCATTAAGTACATTCGCGCAAATTTAAAACTATCTTCCTGTTCTAAACATACAGATTCTATTATATTTTTCTTACATAATTATTGAATTTATTATTAATTTTATTACATTTAATATTGCATAATTATTTATTACAGAAATTATAAATTTATTATTACATTGGTTATTATTATTGTTTATTATACAGAACTTATAAACTGAAAAATGAATGAAAAAAGCTGATTAGGAAACAATCCAGAGAAATTCGCACCTAGGTTAGATACCGTTCTCCCGACACTGGAAGGGCATTTTATTACAGGGTCCGCTTATAAGTACATTCCCACAAATTAAAACTATCTTCTTGTTCTATACATACAGATTCTAATATTTTGACATAATTACTGCATTTATTATTACATTTACATTTTTTTAACATTTATTATTATTACCTTTACCCTAATTATTAAATTTATAATATTACCTTTATTATTACATCTGTTGCATTTATATTTATTTCCACATTTATTACTTCCATTATTACATTTACTAAAGGCGAGTAAGGAAACATTCCAATCCAGAGACATTTAAGAAATTCACACTTAGGTTCGAACACGTTCCCACAACTCCGTAAGGGATTTTTTTACCAAGAATCTCATTAAAGGGTCTAACTTATAAGTACCTTCGCACAAATTAAAATTATCTACTTTTTCTATACACACAGATTTTATTATTTTTCTTTTGACATAATTATTACATTTATAAAGTACCTTACTTGATTCCCAATCTATAGCATGATTATTTTGGCTGGCGTGATAAAAAATGGCATTATTAGTATTACAACTTCTGAAGGCATATTTGTGTTTTTTAATACAGGTTTCAATATTTCTTCCAGTTTCTCCCACGTATACTAAATCACAACTTTTACAGGGAATGCTGTAGACACAGGCTTGTTCCTCTTTTGCCACGTTATTCCTAACCAATTTACTTTTCACGGTAGACGAATATTTGAATGCCAAAGCAAACTTAAAATCTTTCATCAACGGTTTTACTCTTTCTAAGCCGGCAATGAAAGATTTTAATTTTGCTTTGGCGTTCAAATATTCGTCTACCGTGAAAAGTAAATTGGTTAGGAATAACTTGGCAAAAGAGGAACAAGCCTGTATCTACAGCATTCCCTGTAAAAGTTGTGATTTAGTATACGTGGGAGAAACTGGAAGAAATATTGAAACCTGTATTAAAGAACACAAATATGCCTTCAGAAGTTGTAATACTAATAATGCCATTTTTTATCACGCCAGCCAAAATAATCATGCTATAGATTGGGAATCAAGTAAGGTACTTTATAAATGTAATAATTATGTCAAAAGAAAAATAATAGAATCTGTGTGTATAGAAAAAGTAGATAATTTTAATTTGTGCGAAAGTACTTATAAGTTAGACCCTTTAATGAGATTCTTGATCAAAAAATCCCTTACGGAGTTGTGGGAATGTGTTCGAACCTAAGTGTGAATTTCTTAAATGTCTCTGGATTGGAATGTTTCCTTACTCGCCTTTAGTAAATGTAATAATGGAAGTAATAAATGTGGAAATAAATATAAATGCAACAGATGTAATAATAAAGGTAATATTATAAATTTAATAATTAGGGTAAAGGTAATAATAATAAATGTTAAAAAAAATGTAAATGTAATAATAAATGCAGTAATTATGTCAAAATATTAGAATCTGTATGTATAGAACAAGAAGATAGTTTTAATTTGTGGGAATGTACTTATAAGCGGACCCTGTAATAAAATGCCCTTCCAGTGTCAGGAGAATGGTATCTAACATAGGTGCGAATTTCTCTGGATTGTTTCCTAATCAGCTTTTTTCATTCATTTTTCGGTTTATAAGTTCTGTATAATAAACAATAATGTAATAACCAATGTAATAATAAATTTATAATTTCTGTAATAAATAATTATGCAATATTAAATGTAATTAATAATAAATTCAATAATTATGTAAGAAAAATATAATAGAATCTGTATGTTTAGAACAGGAAGATAGTTTTAAATTTGCGTGAATGTACTTAATGAAAATGCCTTCCGGTGTCGGGAGAATGGGATCTAACCTAGGTGCGAATTTCTTAACGGTCAGTCCCTGGACTGTTTTTCCCTCTTGTTTTGGTTCATTCGTGTTTCTGTATCCACCCGAGGAGGATGCCAGTGGGCGTCGAAACTGTCGTGGAAATAAACTCTGTCTATTAGAGTGGGTTTTTATTTTCAGATTTTGACCTTCACGTAAAAAAAGTGAAGTTTTTTGCATTTATTGGTCAAGATGCAGATGTGGCCAATTCATCTTCCACTTCTACTGGTTCCACATCGTACTATATGGGCTTACCTCTTAATATTAACAGATTGTTGAACATGTATTCATCGGATTTGGTTCTTACAAGAATTAAAAACAAGGATAAAAGACAAACTTGATTGTTTGTTAAGTGTAATGTTTGTTGCAGTTTCATAGATGATGCTGAGAAGGTTTCATTGAACAGAAGTGTACCTTATGCATCCAGTACAGGAGCACGAACAGAAGGTAAGCTTGGAGCAGTGCTTAATTAAGCATCTTCAGGGTAAACCACATGCAGCTGCACTAGAGGCAAGCAAATTACTTGATCAGTTTCAAAAGCAGAGCAACAAACATCCTTGGCTGAATCTCTTCAAGAGATATAGAATCCAGGAAGGTTCACAACTACTTCGCCTGGCAATGGACTGCTACAATGACACTCAGTGTGAAACCATATCAGGATATTCTTGGCCATCAAGGAGTCTCACCAATATCTTTTCCGACCAACTTGTACAGAAGTTTTCCCAAGACTGGGATTGCAACATGGAACCATTTAGACCCACAGGTTCAGATATGCACTATCGCACGACAAATATTTACTATGAAATGTTGTCATGCATTGGTGATGTATTTAAGGAGAATCTCATTGAAGAAATAAATCAATGCGATGCTTTAGGAATACAAATTGATAGATCATGTGATCGTCAACAACTAGGCATTAAGTTTGTGACTGCAAGATTGGTGAAAGATGGCATTATTACTACACGTTTTCTTGCAGCTGTGGAGCCTGTTGAAGGAGCTAATGGCTTACAGGAGGCTCTCAGTAGAAGCTTAGAGAGGCCTGGCGATGTATCATTTCAGTATAATAATCTCGCCAGAAGGCCAAGATTCAAGTGATGACGACGACACCGAGAGTGACAACATGAATGAAATTAACTTCAATGCACCTGTTTTCGACAAGCTGTTATCCCTTACAACTGATGGTGAAGCAGCCAACACCGGTATCAATTCTGGGTTGTGGAAGAAACTGAATGATGAACTACAACGGCTGGTTCCTTGCATATGGTGTGTGTGCCATAGAACTGATTTGGCATTTCACAAGTTAATCACAACCATTCCTGAATTGAAACGATGGTATTTGCAGGTGAAAGATACTGTTAAATATTTTCATGTGTCTTCTGTCCGTACCAAGCATGTGAAAATTGAATGGAAAAAACTAGAGTTGACGTTCAAACAGTTTATTAATCCACCAGAAGTACGATTTGACCAACATGTCCAAGCAATGTGCATCAGTTTACTTAACAATCTGCCAGCATGTGTTGCTTTCTGGGAAAGCATCTCCACCACTGATGATAGAATCACTAAGCAACAAGCATCTGGTTTTTTGCATACGTGGGAGGCAGGAGGTCAGCAATATATAGACTGACTGGTTTAATGGCTGACATTCTTCATCACCTTGCCTGTCTACAAAAGGAATTCCGAATAACAGACCTAATACTGTTCGATATTCCAGCAATCCAAACTCGATACATCGAGCATATCATGACAATGATGGACAAACCCTATATCGGTGGTTGGGAGGAGAAATTGGGAGATGTAGACAAAGGTGCAGGAACAAGTAAACCGACAATGGATGGCAATCAACATAAGGAGGCAAGAGAAGATACAGGTGCAGTTAGAAGGAGAGCAAGAAGAGCAATTTCTAATCAGTTTGTCAAGTTATCAAATCGTTCTTTCAGTGCTATTAGGCATGAGACACTCGAGTCAATTAAGAATTTCTTGCAAAAGAGAATGGACAAAGGAGCAAATGCGTTGTTAAAAGAAATTTCAGAGGTTTTTAATTCAACATCTGAAGTTATGGCCAGAAAGGTTAACATTCTTCTTTGGAAAATGAACAGACATTTTGACTCTATGAAACTTACTGATGATTGTATTGATATTTTTATCAACAATCTGAGGTTGAACGAACATGAAGACCAACACGAAATTCAAATGTATTTCTGAAGCTGTGACAAAAAATCCTGACTCTCCACTTACAGCACTTGTGAATCTTGTTCTCACTGCAGCTCCACATTCAATGGCAGGAGAAAGAGTGGTATCGCATTATAATATTTTCTGTAGTGACAGAAGGCTTGCGATATCATTGCGGGGTGCCAACAACAGATTTCTTATTGCATTATAATATGGTGTTGGTGCAGGTCATTTTGATCCACATCCAGCAGTAGCAAAATTTCTTCAGGCTAAGCATCAACGATACAAAAAGCCACAAACATCAACCTAAAAAAACAATCCAGCTGTAAAAAGGTTTTTCTGTAGTAATGGCAAAATATCTAATTGAGCTCACATACTAGGGAGCTCTCATGTAACACGAGCACTCTTGAAAACCACTGTGTAACTTAAAATCGTATTAAATGAGGCAAGAAAATTAGGAATATGTTTCTCTTTACTGAAAGATTGTCTTCTTGTAAAATTTACTGCTAATGATTACACTGTATCTCGTTTTTTTCCGAAATTGTGAAATATGAATTCGCATTAAGCAATAGCTAACTATAATAATTACTGACAGATGATAAATTAATGATGTATTACATACGTTATGTGCATCTATGTAATGAATAATTTCGCAATTTTTTTGTATTTTGTGCTTATTTTTAACTTCCATTATTTTTCATTGAATGACTTATTATTCACTTGTCACTATGGAGGCAATATGAATATAATTATAAATGAAAATGTAGGTATATATATGTTGAAAATACTTCCTTAGTCTTACAAATACAGTTCACTAATTGATTGCATTTTCTTATATGATACCCTTTGTTTTACTGAACAGCTGTGTTTTAATTTTGCAGATATTGTTTTCATCAATTTGTAATATGTATTTCACTTCTCAAAATTTACATGCAGTCTGATGATGTCAAGACGACAAGATTTTAAAATTGTTTCAAATTAAATGCTGAGCCAATTCTGCAATCACCTACTGGGAGTGCTGTTACTGGTTACAAAGATATTCAGTATCGACATTTGTACCTATGTGGATACTTGTGTAGTCTTAAAATTTTGGACTATAAACTTGTTAGGTTGGAAAGTTTTCTGTATTGTACAAACAATACAGAAAAAGTGTATTTTAATGCAGCATCACAATGACGAGTTTGTGAAATCACCCACCCACTAAAAAACCCTCAGGTTTAGCACTGCCAGCATCTATGTCCACTCGCTCATGTTTTCATTTCCTTTTTGGACAGTAGGGTGACAATAAAAATCGAAAGTTGGAGTTTTTTATTGGCCATTTGTTCAATGCTGCTACTACATGGGAAAACAATGTACTGTAAATATTAGGTCATTCAGATAATATTTAAGGGTGTCTCAAGTGAGGTAAATAATTCTCCTTATAACAAAAATTAATTATTCATTACCTAGTAAAAATAAATTAATATTTTTTTTAATTAATGTAAATAAATGTTAGTTTTAGTTCATAAGGTTTAAGTACAGGCGTACTCCAATCATAATAAGTAAATAATATATTTACTAAATATATTCCAGGGTGTCTTTCATTCAATTGTAGACCACCCATTAATTCTTGCTTTTCCTCAAGCCATACCCCTTTTTCAATGTACCAGGCTGAGACTTCCTATGATCCTCAACAACCTGCAAGAGATGTTGGCGCTGTTCTTCATTCTTCGTAATCTTTGTATTGAAGGCCTGGATCAAGGCAATTCCCCTCTCTGCCAGTTCATTGACGACTTAGTCCTTCAACTATAGTCAAACCAGTCTTGAAATCTTCGTCGTCCGGCCAGGTCTCTGGTTCCTTGGACAAGAAACCATCATTAATTTTTAGAAGTTCAAAGAGAAGCTTTGATCCTTTCGAGGCAAAGTCCGAGAGCTGCTTTGTTGAAATGGAAGAAACAGCAGGTATTGGGGCTCGCTTTGGAGGATCTTCAGCAGCTTCTTTTTCGAGGATTGATCGAGCGATATTCTTTTTCGTCGTTGCATTGATACCTTTATCAAAGAGTGCGAGACCAATCAAGTACTCGCTGAGGTACCATAAGTGACGACCGAGGACACTAAGGCAGGATGCTGAGATCTTTTCTTCGTGGTACTTTGCTAGGTCTTGAAGAAGCTTCAAATTGTTCGCGGGAGCAGATGAAGGACTGCTGGCCGTGCACCACGCGCTGACATATAACTCCAGTGCAAAAAATACAAATCGTTTTAAGCCAGACATTTCACAAGTTGTAAGTCTGAACTGATGGGAAAGCAGCAGGATTTTTAATGAATAAATTACTTTTGCCATACAATGTGCTCGGTGAAGTGCTCCAGGTCGCTGAAACCTAAAGTTAGGTAAATTACCTCCAAGGTTTGTAATCGACAACTCCAAGAATTCACGGTAATCATCCCTCGGCTGATGTTTTGTCAGATATAGATTCCAGCAAGCGATCAGTTCTTCTCGATTTTCATTCAGACTCGATGGAAGGTCTGACAGGGTCTTGTACTTATCTTGGCAAATTGTATTCCACGTCTCTTTGAAGCGGGAGAATAGGAGGATATCTGGACCAGATGATGGTCCCATACATTCCATGTACGCCTTCTCAACGACAAGTTCTAGGATGTGATGGCGACATGCAAGGGAGAGAACTTCGAAGCGTTGTTTTCAGTCAGGCAGTCGTATGCAAAATGAACTTGAAGCACCAAAAGCTGATCATCCAAAGATTGATACACATCATATTATTTAACGATTTATTTATGAAAATTTTAATTTAATGAAATAAATTAATCGATTTGCATAATCTATAGTATGAAATAAAGGAAACAATTCTATTAAATTATATAATACACTTGCATTCTCGAAACATTTTTGTTTTTGAAGCGGTCGAAACTCGTTCATTCTTGAAATTTCTTCCGCGCGACAGTTTCATTCATGTGACTCGAGGCACCCCTAAATGCTTTCCGAATTCCATGAGATTTCGTCTACGGTGTTTCCTCATAGGGTGGCAGCATTGGACAAATGGCCGGCAAATTTTTTTGAATTTCAAATTTTATCCCTATAAGAAGTTGTCACCCTATTGGACAGTCTTCTACCTCTCTTTTAATCTTTTCATTTCTCCCACTGTGATCTCTGATTTCCCTTTTTTTTTTGCTAGTTCCATTTTTGGGAACTGCTCACTTGTGGCATAGGTGGTACACCACAGTACTTCTAGCTTTTCCTCCATAGACCATTGTGTCCTGGTACCCCCTCTGGGATTGTATGTGAAATTAGTCCATTTCCTTTTGTTGTTGTTGTGAAATAGGGGCTTCCTGGGGTAGCCCTGGCATATCACTTTGTGGAAGTTGCCCCTCATTTTGTGTAACCCATCCACATTGGGGGGCATTAGTGTGGATTTGGGCCTCATTTCCAGGGCTGGTATTTGAGAACCCTATTTACTATCTTAATCTTATCTGTTTGTTCATTTTTGTTTGGCATATACCAGTATAATATTAGGTCATTCATGCAGAACAAGTGCGAGATGTTTTAATAAATGAGCTTTTAGACGATGTTTCAGATTTGTTTCATAGATACACTCAGAACATTTAAATAATTTGGTACCAGAATGTTTTAATAAATGAACTTTTAGATTACGTTTGTGATTTGTTTCATAACTACACTCAGAACATTTAAATATTTTTGCACCAGAATGGTTTAATAAATGAGCTTCTAGATCATGTTTCCAATTTGTTTCATAACTACACTCAGAACATTTAAATAATTTTGTACCAGAATGTTTTAGTAAATGAAGTTTTAGACTATATTTCACATTTGTTTCATAACTGCACTCGGAACATTTAAATAATTTTGCACCAGAGTGTTTTAATGTATGAACTTCTAGACTGCATTTTTGATTTGTTTCATAACTACACTCAGAACATTTAAATAATTTTGCACCAGAATGTTTTAGTAAATGAAGTTTTAGACTATGTTTTACATTTGTTTCATAACTACACTCGGAACATTTAAATAATTTTGCACCAGAATGTTTTAGTAAATGAACTTTTAGATTACCTTTGTGATTTGTTTCATAAGTACATTCAGAACATTGAAATAATTTTGCACCAGAATGGTTTAATAAATGAGCTTTTAGATGACCCTTCCAATTTGTTTGATAACTACACGCAGAACATTTAAATAATTTTGCTTCAGAATGTTTCAATAAATGAGATTTTAAATTATGTTTCAGATTTGTTTCATAACTACACTCAGAACATTTAAATAATTTTGCACCAGAATGTTTTAGTAAATGAGCTTTTAGACTATGTTTCACATTTGTTTCATAACTACACTCAGAACATTTAAGTAACTTTGCACCAGAATGTTTTAGTACATGAACTTTTAGATTACCTGTTTTATTTGTTTCATAACTACATTCAGAACATTTAAATAATGCACCAGAATGTTTTAATAAATGAGCTTTTAGACTATGTTTCAGATTTGTTTCATAGCTACACTCGGAACATTTAAATAACTTTGCACCAGAATGTTTTAACAAATGAACTTTTAAATTACCTTTGTAATTTGTTTCATAACTACATTCTGAACATTTAAATAATTCTGTACTCGAATGTTTCAATAAATGAACTTTCATACTATGTTTTACATTTGTTTCATAATGACACTCAGAACATTCAAATAATTTTGTATCAGAATGTTTCAATAAATGAACTTTTAGATTACCTTTGTGATTTGTTTTGTAACTACACTCCAAACATTTAAGCAGTTTTGTAACAGTGTGTGTCAATAAATGATTTTTTAGGTTACCTTTCAAATTAGTTTTATAACTGCATTGAGAACATTTAAACCTTTTAATTTGAGGATGCATAAAGTGTTGTTTTTTCCTTTTGATTTTACTACTGCATTTATTTTCAGTGTTGGACACTTCAAATTTTTGTGCCTCAGACAGACTCCATAGAAGCCTTTGATCTGATTTTTCAATTTTCATTTCATGGTTTATTCCAGAAGTGCTTGGCACCAATATCTCAGTTTCTTTATCAATGATGACATTGTCCTGAAAGAAAAGAGGATCTCAGTCACATTTATCCTCATTACCGTACTTCTGTTATTATTACACTTCTGAAGAGTAAACATTATTACTATCATTATGCAACAACCTTGAGAGAGAGAGAGAGACTGATTCACTGGGATGTTATCTTTGGCATCATCACATCAAAATGAATGATGCCATATCCACAGAACTATTTATTCATGAATTAAATAGCCTAAAATCAAAATATGGATAAAGAAATGATGTGTGGAGAATCCACTTTGAGGAAATATGCAATGTCAGTTACATGGTTATTCTGAGTCACCTGTAAATGTTAATATGGCATCAGATTCAGATAGAGTTATCCTTACCCAAGATTCTTTCCCACATCTCAATCTCAACCTTGAATTGTCTGTTTTTGCTGACTAAACCATAATAGTGATAAAAATTTATTTAACACCTTATGGAAATTTTCCTTGGTTATGGCCTGAGCTAGTATGGTAAGTTAACACATTCACTGCCATCACAAGAATTCTCAGGCTGAAGGGCACTGAAATAAGGATGCTGCTACGGCAACCAGCAGTGAATGTGTTAAAAATTGAATATAGTAATATAGTAAAAGTTGAATACAACTACAAAAGAAATATGGAAAAACTATACGTATCTATTATAGTTCACAGCTTGGTCAACCTTAACTCCAGGCCTAAACATGCCTATAATACAGTAAGGCAAGACAAATTTTAAAAAAGTGAAAACCAAAGACTCTTCTGCATGTTTTTGGGCTAATATAAATAAAATTGAATGTCATAAGTCCATCATCATTATTTATTTACAGCACTTTATCTCACTTTGGGCTGTGACTACTTTTGATGCAGGCCTGAAAATTTCCTTCCTGAAGGAAATTGGGGCAAGGTACTTTATACTAGGGAGGAGTGTTAATTGAAGAAATCTTAAACATGGAGTTGGTTGTTCTATTGAGGAAAATGACAATTTTTGTATGATTGAAAGGATTAAACCTCCTTGTACATACCCCCTAAAAATTGGTGTCTCCGAGCATTTTTTAGTATTTTTGGTATATTTAATAGTTTTTCATGTAGTTGAATATATATGTTTATTTAACTTTAAAACAAGACCTAATCCTATGAATGTGCATAAAATTAATTGTCAAATACATATTTATCTCATGTATTGTACATAAAATATATTATACTTTGAAGATATTATGAACTTGTGAGGGAAATGGAGCACAGATATGGGCCTATTATGATAGGGAACCACTGATGTTTCTCAGAGACTTGGTTTGTGTTCAAGATGGTTATGTTTTATACAGATATATCATTTTTCTCTTTAGTATGTAAAGAAGGATTAGAATTTGGAAATATCTGAGTGAAATGATGCAATAAGTAAAGATTTAGATTTATATCAGATATTTATAGTTGATGTCTTATTAGCTTTGTCATTATAATACTAATACCATAACTTATGATATTAATATTATTCTTATTTATATAATAGGGTGTTTCTTCTTAGCAGGGGCCATTCAAAAACCATGTTGCCTTTGTGTGATTATATAAGAATTAATATGGTTTATTTTTCAGCTACACAATTGTCTACCTAGTGAGTGAAAGGGTTAAGATAAATTTAGACCAAATTTACTGTACATTCTGGTATTTTCTGCATGGATACCATACTCATCCCCTATTTAACAAATTTGGAACCCAAATATACCTGATTTACCATACTTTTACCAGCTTTGTGGATTTATCGGACTCATTCCTGATTTAATGGACTAGTATGGTATTATGCTACAATTTACCATGGACCCTTATCAGTAAATTGGGAGTCTGTTAAAATGGGAATGTACTGTATATAGAATGATATATCGCAAAAACTATTTTGTGGTAATTCTCAATCCCCATCTCATGAAATAATGAGTCAACTGTATTTTCATTTTTATAAAAAAAAA
This sequence comes from Bathynomus jamesi, assembly GCA_023014485.1. NCBI lineage: Eukaryota > Metazoa > Arthropoda > Malacostraca > Isopoda > Cirolanidae > Bathynomus > Bathynomus jamesi. The sequence continues at coordinate 1,286,184 of JAJOZX010000597.1, forward strand.
CTTAAAAAACATTTTAACACATTTCTTGCAATTGGCAATTCTTGAGTCTTTCCTGCTTTATGATTCCCTTCAAACGCTCGTAGCATCACTGTGCCTTCAGCTATCAATGTGAAAGTACGCGAGTATTTTTTTCTTGCTATTAGAAATCCTTTGAGTCAATAAAAATATATGCCCACTGGTGGGTCATATCGCAGGGAAAATATAGATGTTTCTTTCTACTGCTACATGGCCCACTGGTGGGTGTACATTTTTTCTAAAATGTTTAGGACTATAAATGCTATGCCATACACATATATAATATGCTTGAATATATGTATTGATATATATAAATTTACTCCTCAGAATGAACAAAATGAATCCAACTAGTCATTCGAGAAACTTAGAAGATAATTCCAGTTCAGATGACTCCCAACAAAATATGGATGATGATTCCTTAGATGATTCAGAATACAAACCAGAGAATTCATCATCATCTAATGAAGAATCAATGAAAACAAATGCTGAAACTGATGATAATGATGAAGAGTTAGATTCAGTCATCTTAACTCCACCTCTCATTTGGAAATCTGTTAGTGCCAAGCCACGCTCTTTTATTTACACAGGTAGGGAAGAATTGTGTTTGAGGGTTTCCTCTTCATCAACTGATGGTAAAATATGGCCAAATGATATTTATATTCAGTTTATAACAGATGACATTGATCATTGATCTAGTTGTTCTAGAAATGAATAAATATGCTGAGCAACTGCATTGCTTCAACACTTGTCACAAGAAAATTAAGACAAAGTTTGGGTTCCTACATCTAGAGAAGAGATTAAAAAGTTTTTTGGCCTTATTCTTTATATGGGGCTAGTGTCTGAGCCAGAAATCTCTCTTTATTGGTCCAAAAGTAAATTGTATGAGAACAGATTTATTTCAGATATTATGGACAGAGATCAATTTCAACTACTTATAAGAATGATTCATTTTGTAGATAATGATGCTTCATTGCTCCATGGACATCTAGAGTTTACAAAATCAAACCACTCACTGATAAGTTGTTAGAACAATTTCATTTGATTTATAAGCCAAGATCTGATTTGGTCATTGACAAGAGTGTAGTACCTTTTCAAGGGAGAGTAGTTTTCAGGCAATATATACCTGGGAAGTCACAAGTATGGCTGCAAAATTTTCAAACTTTGTACTCCAGAGGGATATTGTCTGAATTTAGAACTGTATTGTGGCAGGGAAGAAGCTGAGCAATCTCTAGGCTTGACAGAGTCTGTTGTAGTTCAGTTGTTAGAACACTTGTTTAGATAAAGGGCATACTTTATTCACAGATAATTTTTATACTTCTGTTTTGCTTGCTGAACACCTTCTTGCTTGTAAAACATATCTCTATGGAACTGTGCGCACCAACTAAAAAGGACTCCTCAAAGAGGTGACAAAAGCAAAGATCAAAAAAGGTGAAGTCATTGCTATGGAAAATGATAAAGGGGTAAAAGTTTTTAATTGGAAAGATAAAAGAAATGTCATTACATTATCTACCATTCCAGAGCATGATGACAAACTCATTGCAACAGGCAAAAGGTCACGAGTTGGAGAAGAAATTAAAAAACCACAACATGTACTTGAATACAGTGTTAGCAAAAAAAAAAAAGGAGTCAATGTCTCAGATCAGATGTCCTCGTACTATACAGCCCTGAGAAAAACCAAAAAATGGCATGAAAGAGTAGCAATGGAGTTAATCACTGGTACCATACATCTATTGGAAATGCATGGATTATTTATAACAAATATTATGCAGAGAAAAAAATGGACCTTGCTCATGTTCAAGGAATCTCTCTCTCTGTTTACTGATGCTCCTAAAGAAACTTTGAGACCTGGAAAAAGAAGTGCTAGCATTGATGGTACTGCAGGGCATTGGCTTGCAAGAAGCTGATGGACCTAAACAAAAGTCAAGAAAATGATGTAAGGGGTGTTATGACATAATATCTGTAAATGAGGACTCAAAAACAGCATCAAAGAGGGCTAAAAAAGTTTCAACCTTTTGTGATTCACGTGAAGATAGACAATGTTTGTGTATTTCATGCTTTAGGCTCAAACACAACTCCTAAAATCTATTTCATATCATCACAGTAGTTAACAGAATGATTTTCTTTTTCATATGGAAACACCTAAAATGTAACAAAGCCATTATTTTGTTATATGGCTTAAACATTGAAAAATACTTATTTTTATTAATCCTTTCTTTATCCATTTATTACTTAAAGAGTATATATATTAAAATTTTTTTGGTATTACATATGAAAAAATTAATAAAGAAATATTACTAATTATGACTCACCAGTGGATCATACTGAACCAACTGAAAGAAGTCCATGACCCATGGTTGAGTCACATAGTGAGAAATGTGTTAATTATAGTTTGGCTCACCTGTTTCACTGAAGGGTTTCCAACATCAATGAATTTTGCATCACCATTTTCCTTTTCATAATCATAAAGGTTTGATGGGTCTTCTTTCATTGAAACATCCACGATTTCATCTTTGATGTGAAAACTCTGAAAATGACAATTCATGCAATTTTCATGAACTAATTATTGAAGCAAACGTAATATTTGAAAAAAAGTAAACAAAACCGCTTTATACTAATTTAAATTCTGGAAAAATTAAAAATTTTAAATTAATAAGAATCAAAAGATTCTGAAAATAGTATCTAGTATTTTAGTTCATGCAAGATATTACTCAAATCTTCCAACAATAGCAACTACAAAATCTATCAATTAAGACTTAGAGAGAAGGAAAAATGATAAAATCATCCTCCATGGTGGGAAATCAAAAGAATCAATATCATGATAAATGGAAAATTTAATAAAACATCGCAATTAAATACTGAAATTACCAGGGCCTGTAGTTCAGTGGGTAGCACCATTTCCCTATAACTGAAGCAAAAACAAAGATGGGGGGGGTTTGACTGCTGACGGTGCTGGAAATAATCTAGGAATTAGGGCAATGGGCTCATGTTCACCTGGCCCTCCTGACTGATTATTATTAAATAATCAAAATCAGTTTTAAATGCTTTTTGTTTTAGGTTACAGCTGTTAAACTATTACTGAAGCTGTCAAGACAATTCTCTTTAGAATTATGAAACAAAGATATCACTTATTTTCCATTACCTGCCATTCTTGACTGATATTTCTACCATTAAATGAATCTTCCTTAGAAAGACTTCTTTCGAAGGATTCAATTTCTTCCTCTTCAATTTCAACTTCAGATTCAGCTTTGATGCTCAAGTTTTCTTTTTTCATATTAAGCTCTATTCTGTCTTTATCCATTTTCAGACAGAATACAGCCAACTTAATTTATGATTCTATATATTTTACATAGCAAATGAATCTAGATAATACTAGAAATGCATCTGTAAAAGAAATTAAGCACAGAACTTCAAAGCATCTCAACTAACATGCATCTGTCTTCTTTGAGTGGGTTAGCAATCATTAACATAAAGCCTAGTATTAAATGTGTTTTTCCTATTACACTAAGTTTCAACCTCAAGAACAACAACACATGGCTAGCCTTGGCCTAATTTAGGCAATACTATCTCATAAGGGGCCAAGCTTTAATGATTTATGCAAAGAATAGCTTAGAAATGAATCCAACAAGGTTTATGTTAGAACATCATTGGATGGACAGACATGCAAATGCAATTCAGTTTGAACACTCCATTTTTATTTGGTCAGAGCATAAAATTAAGAGATGAAAATCTCTCAAAAATAATTTGCAATAAAATTAATATTTCAACTAATCATTCTTAACTGGATATGGGATACATAGGCCTATTAAATTTCTTAGTCCATTACTAATAAAGAATGGTTAATGTACTTCCCCAAATAGAATTTCAAATTTGTTACACAATGATTAAAATTAATCTTAATCTGGCCCCAAGTCTAGCTTTGTAGTTCTGGATCTGGGCCAATAATGGTATCTATCTACATGATACCCATATAGTACCCATAATTCAAGGAGGAGATTGAAGACACCAATCAACCAGGGAAGTACTCCAGTGGGGTACATTAGACAGAAGATAGTGAGTGCTGGAACTCCCATTTCTCCTGTCACTATTCTCCTTCAATGATCTTTTTCTATGTCTCACCTGCCCTGTGAGGAGTCCAGCATGCTCTCAAACATACACTTCTCTCCCTTTTTCTTCATAATACATAATCTCAAAATTAAAAAATGAAGTGGCATCAACTAAAAGAACCTCAGAGTCCACTGGGGAGGGGACCATAAATGTCCCCACTTCTGGCCCCCCCACTGCCAGTACCAGGAATGCAGACCCAAGCAGTAGGGCTGGCTCTGCTACTGCTCATTCAAAATGTTCTGGGCCTCTGCCTAATTCACTTTTCATTAATTTCTGCAATATTCATGGCCTTTTCTCAAACTTTCAATCTGTTGAACACCACCTCCCCTCCTCTAAACCTTATCATCTTTTCCTCACTGAAACTCAGCTGTCTGGGACAACTGACAGCAACTCCCTTTCTGTACCCTCTTACTTTCTCTATATTTAATTTCACTCCAAGGGTGGATGTTGCATATATGTACATAATGACCTAACTTGTTCTCTTATTCCCAAACTTGAATCTTCTGAAATCTATACCCTCTGGCTATGACTTACATGCCACTCTCAAATGAAATGCATCTGTGCTGTTTACCTTTCTCCTAATTCTACTGACCATCTAAAACTCTTTGACTACCTCACTTTCAGAGTGGAATGCATTCTATCTTGCTCTCCCTTTGCTGAAATCTCCATTTTAGGAGATTTCAATGTTCACCACCACCTTCAGCTTTCCTCCCATTTCACTAACATCCCTGGTGAATTAGCTTAAAACTTTTCTATTCTAAATGACCTAGAACAGATTGTACAGCATCCTATTCATATTAGGGATGGAAAAAACCCAGGGTTTAAATTTTTTTTTTTTTTGAAGGCCTCTCAAAATGAAGGTATTGGCCGATCAAGCCCAACATGGGCATTTTTTGTCGAAGGTGGGGGCCATTTAAGCGACCATAAAATTAAAAGTGTTTGACTGAGGAAGCTAAAATTTTAGATTTAAGCTATTGAATGGTGTATGAATCAACCCTGAAAATTTGAAGAAAATCAGAGATGGTCACCCAACCAACTTTCTGAAATCTGTACCAGTTGAGCTGGAATGACTCAGTAATGAAACATCTGCCACGCAACTTAAATCCGTTATTGCGAGTATTACTATTATCAAAAGTGAACAATTTGTCAAAATTTATGTTATCGATGTTATTAACAATTTTGAAAACTTCAATAAGCTCCCCCCTTAATCTCCTAGTTTCGAGTGAATACAGGTCTAACTCTTTAATCCTATCTTCATAAGGCTTATTGCGCAATGACGGAATCAGTTTCATGGCACGACGCTGAACCCTTTCTAACCTATCAATATCCTCACACAAATACGGGCACCAAAACTGAATGGCATATTCTAAATGAGGCCTGACTAGGGACTTGTAAAGGGGCAATATAATATCCTTCGATTTAAATTTGAAATTACACGCTATGAAGCCTAACATCCTATTAGGATATTGTTATTATTTTCAATGATCATTTTTTAGCTCTGTTTTTACTGAAATTTTTTTAAATAACTTTCATTTTAATTCTTTAGATTTTGTAAATTTGGGCATTCTTGATCATATTCATATAAGGAAGCGATTCATACATTGAAGTCAAATAAAGCTGCTGGCCACCTGATAATATACATGCTAGGATTCTCAAAGAAGGGGAGGAAAACTTATATGAGGCACTAACTATTTTGTTTGCTAGGTTTTTATTAATTATGCAGAGGTACCAGATGAATGGAAAAAGCAAATGTACAATTTATAAAAAAGATAGCGAGGAGATAAAAAATTATAGACCTGTCAGTTTAAACTAACATCATTGGTAGGAAAGATACTAAAAAAAATTATAAAGAATAATATTCAAGATCATTTGGAAAATTTTAATCTTATTTCAAGTTCACAACATGGATTTAGATCAGGAAGGTCTTGTTTGTCTAATCTCTTACTTCTTAGAGTTTATAACTGATCAGGTATATAATGAAAATTATGTAGATGTTATTTATTTGGATTTTAGCAAGGCATTTGATGGGGTTCCACAGTGGAGACTTCTATATAAATTAAAAGCTCATGGGATATTGCGGTGTTATAAATTGGGTGAAAAATTGGTTAGAAGAAAGAACAGAGTAATTCTAAATGGCTAAGAATCTGGGTGGTATTAAGTGAAAAGTTGGGTACCACAGGGATATGCTTAAGGTGCATTCTCTTTATTTTATGTCTAAATGATTTAGAGAAGTGAGTAGGTAGTAAAGTTTCTAAGTTTGCAGATACAAAAGTAGTTGCCCCCCGTTACAAATATAGAAAATTCTTACAAACTAGAAAAAAATCTTGATAGATTAGTTACTTGGGCTAGTAAATAGTAGATGGAATTCAATGTTCAAAAATGCAGTCATGTATTTTGATAGAAATAATGAAAATTTCAGATATGAGATGCAAGGGAATTGGTCAGAAGATGTTAGACAGGAAAAAGATCTTGGCATTATAGTTGGTAGTGATCTAAAATTTTCTAACCAGTGCTTAGAGGCTAGAAATAAAGCAAATAAAATGTTAGGTATTATTAAGAGGAATGTTATAGTTACAAGAATAAGGAAGTCTTTTGTAAATTATATAATTCTTATGTTTGGCCTCACTTAGAATGCTGCATTCAAGCTTGGTCCCCTCACCTTAGACATGATATTGATATGCTTGAAGGTGTGCAATGTAGGGTAACCAAGCTTATCCCTAACCAAAGAAGATTGGAATACAAGGATCGATTAAAGGAACTAGTTATGTTTAGTTTTGCAAGACATTGTGAGGGGAGATATGATATAGATTTTCAAAATGTTTTCAGGTTTGGACGATTTAGATGTACAGTACATCACTTTTTCTCACTGGAGGTTGATAGGATAATTCAGGGCATTATAAGAAAATTAGAAAACAGACTTGTAGACTTGAGCTATGAAGATACTTTTTCATAATAGTAGATTTTTGGAATGACTTACCATGTATGATGTGCTAAACAGTAGCTCATCAGTAATTTTAAGAAAGATTTGGACACTTTATTGAATGAGATAGTTTGTAGATTGTGAATGCTGCATGTTCTTGGCTTCATTTATATGGGCTACTTTGATCATAGTGGATGGTTGTATGTTAGTTAGCTGACTTGAGATTGACGTTTTGCCAAATTTTGTTTTTATTATTATAAAATATAGCCTCATGACTTGGATAACCTCAATAGGCCCCAGTGGCTTCATGTTTTCCCAGTGAAATGTAATGTAATAACTCTGATAGTCACAGTCCAACTCAACCCACTCTACCTACCAACTCAACTACCATACTCAACGTACACTATTAGCAAGAATAGACATTAGTAAAGCATTTGATGCTATCCCACGCTTCCCTCTCATAAACAAAATACTCAACACAAACATGCACAATAACACCAAAAGGTGGCTGAGCAACTATCTCTCAGGAAGATACTCACATGTCACATTTAATGGCAAGTCATCCAAAAACAAGCTTTTTCCGAACGGGGTCCCTCAAGGCTCTGTTCTCTCACCAACACTCTTCAACTTATACATGCATGACATTCCAACACCCATAGATAATAAGCTTACCTTATCATCATATGCAGATGGCATCACTCTAACATCCACCCGCAACAATATCGACACCGCTACAAATAACCTACAAACATACATAAACAGTATACAAGACTGGCTCACACACAATAGACTCAAAGTAGCGCCTATAAAATCAACTATCAACTTTCTTACAAGCAACACAAAAGAACACCAGATAACTCCACAGTTTACACTAAACAACACCAACATTCTACACACTCGGAACCAAAATATTTGGGGTCACATACAACATATCATTATCTTTTGTAAACCACATTCAGGACATTAAAAACAAATGTACGTCAAGACATAACATGCTTATGGTACTAACAGGCACAAACTTTGGACACCAGCAGGAAACATCACTCATATACAAAATATATTCGCTCAGTTATGGACTATGCTAGCCCATGCTGGGCACCCATTATCTCAAACACACACATAAACACCTTACAGACAATACAAACAACACACTTCATATCATTATAGGATGCACTCAAACAACACCAATAGAACACCTGCACACAGAAACAAAAATATTGAAAGTTAGGGAACATTTAGACATGAGGGGAATACAATTTATGGCAGCAGTGACAACTAAACCACAACACCCTTGCCACTACATGTACAATCATGCACCAACACCTTGCACCATTAAGGTAACACCAGAGACATTATAATTAAATACAATATTCCATACCATGCCCCACAGACATCACACAGTACAGAAACACACCCCCCCCACACACACACACACCTAACCCACAGAGCACTGACACGACTCGGTCCGAATGCGGTCCTAGGTGCGAAGCCACCACCCATTGACAGGTCAGAGACCAGCCTGAGCAGATCGGATCAAGTTAACTTAGCACGATTCCAATGTGGACATCACCCCAACTTACAGACATATAAACACAGACTAGACAACTCCACAGACGACACCTACCACCTGTGCCAGGACACACCACAAACAATTGAACACATTATGACAGACTGTACCGCTCTAGCACAACATCACTAATGCGCTGAACCTCTGGTCCACTCCGGAGAGGGCGATCAGTTACCTGCGTGCCGCCGGCTTGCTCGATCAGGGTGGGCTGATCGGCTAACCAACAACAACAACAACAACTCAGATGTTAATTAATAGTATTTATGGAGGAAATTAATTGCTACCTAACCTAACCTGAGTTGTTGGGCCAAGTTGGTAGGTAGAGTGGGCCAAATTGGACCTACACCAACCTAACATCCAATGAGCTTTTAATTTATATACAAGTCTCCAGTGTAGAACAGTGTCAAATGCCTTACTAAAATCCAAATAAATATAATCTACCTCATCAGTTAAAAGCTAAAAAGTAAGAAATTAGACAAACAAGATCTTCCTGAACTAAATCCATATTAGGAACTTGAAATAAGATTAAAATTATCAAAATGATTCTGAATACTAATGATAAACTAATAGGCCTATAATTTCCTACCCTTTTGATAAATCAGTTCTACATTTGCTTTTTTCCATTCATTAGGTACATCTGCACAATATATATTTTGTATTTGTAATTTTGTGATAGTAGTTGTTCATGTATTATGCACATTTTGCCTTTACCTTTATTGTAATAGCCATGCCTTAAATATTGTGATTATGTTGAGCAACCACTGTAGTAATAAACAATACAGTACTCATTGATCAGCCATTTTGACCCATTTTGATAGGGCAATAGGGCTTAGAGGCTAGAAATAAAGCAAATAAAGTGTTAGATATTATTAAGAGGAATGTTAGTTACAAGAATAAGGAAGTTATCTGTAAATTATATAATTCCTATATTAGGCCTCACTTAGAATACTGCATTCAAGCTTGGTCCCCTCACCTTATACATGATTTTGATAAGCTTGAAGGTGTGCAATGTGCTTGAAGGTGTGAATACAGGGATAGATTAAAGGAATTAGGTATGTTCAGTTTTGAGAGATGTTGTAAGAGGGGAGATATGATACAGATGTACAAAATTTTTTCAGGTTTGGACAATTTAGATGTACATAACTTTTTCTCACTAGAGGTTAATGGGATAACTCATGGGCATAATAAGAAAATTAGAAAATGTCAGACTCATAGACTCAATCAACAGAAATACTTTTTCAGTCATAGAAAATAGATTTTTGGAATGACTTGCCATATGATGTGGTAAACAGTAGCTTGTTAATTAATTTTAAGAAAAATTTGGACACTTTCATGAATGAAAGAGTTTGTAGATTGTGCAGTAAATATCATACTGTAAGTTCTTAGCTTAAGTTATATAGGGTACTGTTATAGTAGTAAATAGCTATATGCTAATTAGCTGACTTGAGATTGACATTTTGCAAGATTTTAAATACTGTAGTAAATAGATTGTAAATAGTATATTCTTAGCTTAAATTATGTAGGTTACTTTGGTTGTAGTAAATAGTTGAATGTTGGTTGGCTGACTCAAGATTTTAAGTTTTGCAAGATTTATTATTATAAAATATAGCTCATGACTTGGAAAACCTCAATAGGCCCCAAGGGCTTCATGTTTTCCACAAAATTTAATATAATGTAATTTAACAGAAACTATGACAAGCTAATACAAAATTTATAATGTCTATAATAAAAACAAAAGTTTTGGAGAGAATAATTTAAAGCACCAATAAGGTGCATTAGGCCTGTTCAAAAATCAACTTTTTCTTATTTTCATAGGTTTCTGTACATTTTCCCATGCTTTTTGACCTGAAAAAGACGAAAATCACAACTATTTTGACCTAGGATGTTGGGAAGCATTGCCGCATGGAGCTTTAAATTTTCTGCCTTGAAATCAGCCAAAGCGCCAATTCCGGGGTCCCTTGAATTATGTTTTGCACTTTAACTTTTGATCTAAACAAGATAGAGCAACAAATTAGGTATCAAATGAAAGAGTATAAAATTAATAAATAATAATAATAATAATAATAAATAAATAATAATTAATAATAATAATAATTATCTATCATTTTTCAGGAAACAACAGAAACTCAATCAGAATCTAGAAAACCATCTACAAGTTACAACTTCACAATGGCATTAAGCAAGGAGCTGAGGGAGCTCCGTGGGCGCACAGTTGATATCTCAGAACCTCCACGTACTGTCCACAGGCAGATGTCAACTGGGCCATCTACCAGATCTCTCACTGAAACTTTCCTGGTTGGATACCCTTCAGCTTTTATCAGTGGTTCCCAGCTTCCCACCAACAGACAGGCGTTCCAGTATTTCCTTAATCTTCAGAATTTACCGGAAAATGCAGGGAGGCCCATGGTTCAAGACGTTGCATATGAAACAGTTGAATCTATCATCCCATTCTGGCAGATGGCTAGGATCAAGACAATGACCAAGTACAACGCAATGAAGCTCTTCATGAAACTACATGAAACATCGTGCTCTGGTGAAAAGCAAAGGAAGAGCAAGTAACCCTGGAGGAAAAAGAGGAGCATTTGTGCTGGAATTAGACAGCCTGTTCGATATAGGAGCTCCAGATGCAATCCAGGAAATACAGAACAACAGACTGTTATCCAGAGAGAAGAAAGATGAGGATATCAGGTTCTACGAAGACCAAAAGACTGAGAGGAAAGGTCATATGTCTGGTCATGACAAGATCCTTGCAGCAAGCAGCGAGGAATGAAAGACTGCAGCATAGACAAGAACAAGGTAAAACTAATTACTTTGAACGTTACAAAAAGTTTTAAGTTTTACTCCATTGCGATATTTAGCATGTACTTAACAATTACTGTCTTAACATGTTGTACTATTTTACAGCTGCAGCAGAACAAGAGGCAGTTGTTCATGTGGATGACATTACCTGGGGTGACTCAACTGACAACGACGCTAACACAGAGGACATGGATTACCATCAGCCTCGTCCTGGATGTTCTCACCATCAAGACACTGTGACTAGTGTGACTTTGACATTTCCAAGGAAGGTCATGGAATGTGATGTCATCTGCAATACAGCTGATCATCTTGGTTTATCAGACAATCAAGTTACTGCCACCTTGAAAGCTGGAGGGGCTGATCTGGATAACTTCGTCATCTCAACCTCAACAACACGTCGCAACAGAATGCTGTCCAGGTATAATATCAGCCAGAGTCACATGTCCAAGTTTTGTGAAAAAAAAACACAGTACGCTGCCTTACACTGGGATGGAAAGTTGCTCAAAGATGTCTTGGGCAGTGAACCTGGAAGTACCTCAGAGACTTTAGCTGTGCTAGTGTCTGGTCCACCTTCATACACTGAAGGAAAGTTATTGGGAGTACCTGTCATCGACAATTCTTCTGGCACAGCTCAGGCTGAGGCTTCAATGGATTTACTGGAGACATGGGAACTTACGGATAATGTTACTGCCCTTGTTTTTGACACTACATCCAGTAACAGTGGAGTTCACAGAGGAGCTGCCAAACTGCTAGAGAAAATGCTGAACAAAAAGGTGTTTTATCTGGCCTGTCGACATCACATCCTGGAAATCCTAGTAGGAGCAGTTTAGTTTGGGAAGGTGAAGGGGCCAGATAATCCCTGGTTTGAGCATCTGAAGGATGTTTGGACGGACTTGTCCAAGGAAAACCCAAAGATGCTGGCTATCAACAGCAAATGGCTGAAGGAAAAGAAGAAGAACAGTGAAGAAATACTCCAAGACATTCTAACAGCAGAAAGGCTTCCAAGAGCCGACTACAGGGAAATGGCTGAACTGACAGTCATTGTTCTTGGAGGAACGCCTCCTCGAGGTATTCACTGGAGTCGACCAGGCGCCATTCATCAGGCCAGATGGATGGCCAGAAACCTGTACTCCATGAAAATGCTGATGTTTGCAGATCAACTTGAGTACGACGAAGACACTGTATCAAAGCTGGAAAGACTCAACACCTTCCTTGCGCTGTTCTACACTCCTGTATGGATGATGTCAATGTCTGCTGCAGATGCTCCCGTGAATGATCTAAGTCTAATCCAGGACATGTTGAAGTACAAGAAAACTGACCCAGAGCTTGCTGATGCAGTACTTAATAAGATGGAAAACCACAAATGGTACCTGATGCAGGAAGTCGTGCCATTTGCCCTGTTCAGCAGTAGATTGAGTGACACATTGAAGCACGACATTGCTGCCCAGTTACATGCCACTGAGAAGCCAGACAGCTTCAGAACAGGAAAACTTCTATTCCAGAGAGTCACAGCTAAGACCACCCTGGTTGATCTCATTGGCCCAGAATCACATTTCCTGCTGGACACACTGAACATTGGATCTGAGTGGCTTCTGGAACCTGTCACATCTTGGCCACAGAATGAGGACTACAGAAAAGCGTTGGACTATGTTAAGAATCAAAGCGGTGAATGACATTGCTGAACGTGGTGTCAAGATGATGAGCGACTTTGCAAATGTCATAACAACAGATGCCAAGCAAAGGGACTATCTCCTTCAAGCTGTGGAGTTCAACAGACGCCGCTTTGTCAGCTTCAAGAAACAAACTCTCAACAACTGACTGTGTAAATGTCATTATGAAATTAATCAACATGTAATGCTTTCACTTCTTGATCGATTAGACTTGTGACAAAATGTTAATCTCAAATTTGTGTCATGAATAAGGCGCCTTGTCTGCCTTGAGTGTGAGAAAATGAATTTTGTGATATTTCTGAAATCTTTGTATGTACCAATGTGCCATTTCTTGTTTCAAGACTATCATAATTGTATAAGTTAGAAAGAGGATTAAAAACACTTTAATTTGGTGCCTATTTTGTTGCTCTATTTTGTTTAGATAAAAAGTTATAGTGCAAAACATGATTCAAGGGACCCCGGAACTGGTGCTTTTGGCCGATTTCAAGGCAGAAAACTTAAAGCTCCATGCGGCAATGCTTCCCAACAACCTAGGTCAAAATGGTTGTGATTTTCTGCCTTTTCAGGTCAAAAAGCATGGGAAAAAGTACAGAAACCTATGAAAATAAGAAAAAGTTGATTTTTGAACAGGGCTAAAGGTGCATACTAGTCTCACTTATTTATACTGGTAAGTTAGTATATCCTGTATTAGGCTCACTTTCTGGAACTAACTATTCCATTAATTTCACTAGCTACACTATCAATCATAGGACCAACTAACTTAGACCCAGATTTTACATTAGTAACACAAGAGAGAGAGAGATAAATCACATATATATATATATATATATATATATATATATATATATATATATATATATATATATATATATATATATATTATTATATATATATATATATATATTGAGGAAGTGGATATTTTTAGAGCAACTGACAGGCTAAACATAGATAAGTCACCAGGACCTGATGAAATTTATCCTAAAATAGTAAAGGATGCAAAATATAGCATAGCCCAAGCACTTAAAATACTTTTCAACCTTTCATTGATTAACAGCGAAGTTCCAGAAGACTGGAAAACAGCAAATGTGGTCCCATTTTTCAAAAAAGGAAACAAAAACTTAGCTAAAAACTATAGACTGGTTGGTTTAACTTCTATTATTTGTTAATTGCTTGAGGGTGTCATCCAAGACAGGAATATAATATTCTTGGAAGATGAGGGATTAATTAGTGGTGGCCAACATGGCTTTCAAAATGGGAGGTCATGTTTGACAAACTTAGTTGAGTTTTGTGATAATATGTTGGAGCATCTGGATAAAAAAGAATCTGTAGATGTTGTGTGCTTGGATTATGCCAAGCTTTTGATGCAGTTTCTCATGAGCAGTTGCTTGTTGGAGTTGGAGCTCATAGAATAAAGGGGACAGTGGCAAGTTGGATTGAAGAGTGGCTTGAAGAAGGAGAAGAGAGAGTCCAGTTAGATGGGACTGGGTCTGCATGGAGCCCTGTTCTGAGTGGAGTCCCACAGGGGTCAGTACTTGGACCTCTACTTTTTGTTATTTATATTGATGACTTGGAGAGGGGTCTAAATAGTGGCACCTCAGTATTTGCAGATGATGCAAGGTTGGGACAGAGTGTAGGATCTTTGACAGGTGCCATGAAGGTGCAGGGGGACATTGATAAAGTGGTTGCTTGGGCAGGTGGATGGGAGATGAAGTTTGGTGTGGAAGGGTATAGGGTTGTGCATGTTAGTCATGACAGTCCGGAGTTTGAGTATAACATGGATGGAGGTTGGATGGATAAGGAAGGAAAGGAGAGATATTTGGGTGTCATTGTGAATCATGATCTTAGACTTACAAATCATTGTATTGAAATTGGAAGTGGGGCTAATGCTAGATTGAGCCTGGTGTGTGAACATATGGAATGTAGGTCGCTGGAAATTATAAGCAGACTCTACACTTCATATGTGAGGCCTCAACTTGAGTGTTGCATTCAGTTCAGTGGTCCTTGTTTAGAGCAAGACAGGGACAGACTGGAAAGGGTACAAGGGAGAGCTACAAGGATGATACCATGCCTTAGACACCTTAGTTACAGAGAGAGATTGGAGGACCTAAACATGTTTTCCCTAAAGCAAAGAAGGTTATGAGGTGATATGATAGAAGTACCTATATAAAATAATAAATGAGTTAGATAATATAGATTTCCTCTCTCTTTTTACAAAGAATCACAATGATAGGACAAGAGGCCATAGCATTAAGCTTTTTCAGCAAAGATGTAAATCACAGTTAGTACAACAAAGTTTTTCAAATAGAATAGTAAAATTCTGGAATAACTTAGATGAAGTAGTTGTGAGTTCCCATATTTTGGAGACAAGAATAAACTAGATAAATCAATGACTGAAAGAGGTATTGGTAATGACATTTTGCTTGAACTGCCTGGTCTGGTAATGGTGTGGAGAAAAGGTGTGGAGAAAAGGTGTGTGAACTCTTCCCACATATATATAGTTTATTTTTTATTTGGGTAACTCTCATCAACTGCACAGAGTGATGGGATATAGGGAGGCAGCATCTTGGGTTAGGGGATACTCTCTGTCTTTATACCCAACATTTAAAGAGATTTCTCTGCTGAATAGTGGCCCCCAATAGCACTGTGATGTATGAAAGATTCATTATGTTCACTTGCCTCATAGACCTTTAAATGGGAGACCCTGAATGGGTGTACATTCAAATACTCTATATAGTCTTTACAGTCCCACCTACTCCTTTTATCTTAATTGTAGAGCTTGTATTATATTAGTCAGGTTATAGCTATATAGTTATATAACTATATACATATGTGAACCATAGACAACCTGATCCTTCAGGTCTGCAAAACTATTGTATATACGGTATAAGTAGTAGATCCATGTAAAACTTCTTGTGATGAGATAACCATGTATGATGTTTAAAATTAGTACAGTAATGGTATTGATGAATGATTTACAAGATCCAAAATTTTGAAGTTAATGTATACCTAGTAGACGTGTGACAATCTGCAAAGATCAAATTGTATCTTAATTTTGCATGTAACTTTACTTATAGTTTATTTATATTAACAGTGGAGCCACCCCAGATGGGCTGAAGGGCCCCTAGTGTGCACACTATAAAATTTTACCATGTAGAAGCTTTGCTAGAAAAAGTAAAATGATGATATTTACACTTTTTCTACCAAAGCTTCTTGTTTATTGCCCTATCACTCAGATTGAGTTTCTAATTTTGGTTTCCAACAATTAAATAGGAATTAACCCAACTATAATGCCAAGATCCTTTGCCTGTCTAACATCCTCTGACCAGTTCCCTTGCATCTCATTACTAAAGTTTATTATTTCTACCAAAATAGATGACTTTGCATTTTTTTTAACATTGAATTCCATCTGCCATTTACTAGCCCAAGCAACTAATCTATCAAGATCCTTTTGCAGTTTATAAGAACTTTCTATACTTGTAACCGAGACAACTACTTTTATATCATCATCTGCAAATTTAGAAATTTTACAACTTAACCTACTCCTTCCTCTAAATCACTCAGATTATAAAATAAAGACTAATGGACCTAAAACTGATCCCTGTGGTACCTCACTTTTCACTTTCTACTACCCAGATTCACGAGCATTTAGAATTACTCTATGTTCTCCATCTTCTAACCATTTTTCTACCCAATTTATAACTGACCCCAATAACTTATGCCCCATGGCCAACTGAATGGGGCTAACCAGGGGCCTCCTCCAAAATAAATATTTAAAATCCAGTGTATCAACACACTTGCACCGAATATAGAGACCAGGGCCGGATTAACCATTAAGCAAAATAAGCCCGTGCTTAGGGCATCAAGGGAAGGGGGGCACCACAGAAATTTTCCATTGTCGGATTTACCATGGATTTATTATACTATTATAATCGCGGCTTATAGCCTATAAGCTGTTGAAAACTGAATTATATATATTCATATATAGTATTTATTTTTTTTCATTGTTTGAATTTGTAGTGAACAACAACCCTTTTGAGAGAATAAATATATTTCGTTGTAATCACACACTTTACGCTTTGCGTTATTATTTTGTTTATATCAAATCTTTGAGCGCCATATTAAAAATACATATAGATTAAATATTTTCGTGTGCTATAGTAAATGTAAAAAACAAGATTCAGTCATGCTGAACTTTATAAAATAATTGTAGAAGACAATATTGAGTGTGCCTTCCCAAATGTAGAAATTGCCTTTCGTATATTTTTAACATTAATGGTCACAAATTGCTCAGCTGAGCGTTCATTTTCTCAGTTGAAGTATATTAAAAATACCAACAGAACAACTATGCAACAAGGCAGGCTGGATGCCTTATCTCTACTAAGTATAGAAGCAGATGTGTTACGTAAGATTAGTTTTGAGAATCTGATCAAAGACTTTGCAATTAAAAAAAGTAGGAGAAAACTTTTCAAATATAAATGAAGTGGAAGTATACAAAAATAAACATTATTTTCCATCTTACTGTAAGTTTTGTTTCATTTCAAAAAATAAAATTTTATTTTATGGTTTATTTTTGTTTATATTTTGAATTACATATATATGGGGCACCAAAATCTTTTAAGTGCTTAGGGCCTCTAAAGGTCTTAATCCGGCCCTGATAGAGACCCTATTTGGTATGAGTGGTCAGTACGAAAACTGACCCGTTTAAAAGCTTTGCTAAAAAAAAATTAGTAAAGTCTGCCACTGCTTAGGCTTTAGATTTTCTTACTATTTTTGAAAAATGTCTTAGCTCTGGCTTACTGAAATAAATACTTTATTAATTTTTCATTATTATCAGAAAACATTCCCGAGAGACAACCTCAAGATAGGGTACTTAAGATAACTTCACGTTTGGAAGATATCCTTTACCTATATACTGGGGGCGTGGCTACTGATACTGACCGTAGATATGGCATATCAAACAGTATTGTGCCTATTTACTGCTATGTTTGGACTTTGATTGCCGGGCAAATTTATAACGTTTGTACCTGTTGAGTCTGAAATAAAGTGTTTGCTTGTTTATTTGTTTTAGTTGGTCGGTTACATCAGATCTCTCGTCATTCTCATTTGCCCGCCATGGAGCTTGTATCATTCCTTATTTGCCTGTTATTCTTTAATTATTTGAGTGTGCCTAAGATTAACCATATTACGTTTCTGTATGAAGGCCTTCCGCTTCTGATATTACACTGTGTAACAAAAATTTGGAAATTTTCTGTTTATCTCCTGTTTTTCAGTGTTTCTTTATGAATTTGGGTATGCTGATTATGATGATGATATTGGTTTCTTCGTTGCATCCCTTGATTTTTCACAAAACCCAAAATAAGATTTTGCATGGAAATATACTACTTATGCTATATTTTAATTCGGAGTGGGTATTTGCACCCGATCGTGAAAATACCAAGATGTTATTTGCACCCGACCGTGAAAATACCACAGTGCTATGTGCACCCGACAGTGCGTTAAATTGTAGTAAGCATGACCAAGGAAACGTGTATAAGAACCTTCATGAAAATAAATGCCTTTATTGAAGAACAAGATTAAACATAGCCTACTTTATTCACTGTATTAAGACGATTAAACATGATAAAAATTTGGTACAAAAAACATGCGTTAAACTGTAACTTAGTAAGCAGAAGATTAAAAAGAACAACAATTTGTAAAACACATGAGTTCAACGGAAAACAGTATAAAATTTACTTTATTAATTGTAGTAAGCAGATGATTAATTAAACAGGACAAAGTTTCTTTATTCATATTTGGATAAAGCTTTAGACTCCAGTCTTACAAATAGTAGCTTTAAAAAATCTTAAAAACACTCATCACAATTATATCCTTCTACAGTGCTTCCTGAATGCTGAATACATGATACATGAAACCATTTTCCACAGCCTTTGTCGCAGTCAGTCTAGTATGTGTGTGGATCACGACTAATTTCACGAGGAGGATCCACACACAGACTATCCTCATTTATATCAGTGGACGTAGTGGTAAACTGGCGTAAACTGGTGATCCTTGGTGTGACACCAGATGGCAGTTTGTGATTTTCTAACATCTTTGTAACCGCATGTTCTGTGAAACAATCTTATAGTTCTCTCAGATCATTTTCTTGACAACCATATTCAACTGTTGTGCACTTGCTGAGAAACTGCTGATAACGCCGCTCATCGTTAAGTATTTCATTATGGAAACAAAGACAGCGGATGCATTCTGCCATCGTTGAAGACGACGACAATATATGTTTCAGTTTACTATTCTCAGACTCAATCCGATTATTGGTGTCATTGCCGAAAGTTAGAGTAGTACTTCGTAGGTAATTGGCCCACATGTCTTTGCAGTTAACCCAGTTATTCATCACATACTGATGTAGTCCAGTGTTTTGTTCTTTCAGCTTGTCAAGTACTTCATTGAATTTCATCACACTGTCTGCATAGACTAGTGACTTCAGTGTAGAAAATTTTTTTTTTCTCATCAACATCTAAAACTAGCTCGGACACTTTCTTCTTGAAGTACTTTATCGTATGAAATTTGCAAAGCAGCACAGTAACATTGGGGAGTGAAATACGTACTGCCTGAATCTCATTTTGATCTTTATTTAGCATCACTGTTTTCGTTTTTGAAATATCACCCACCATATCACAAAAAGTTTTCAGGACATTTTGAATCATTTCACAAGTTTCACTTTTCACAAATGCATAAAAGACTGACCTCCCTCTTCCGAAGTTGTCTTGAACGTGTACCAAATACAGTGGATATCGATACTTATTCACTTTGTATGTACCGTCAATACAAAGAAACTCTGGAAACTTTCTATACATATTAATCATTTCATTAGTTGCAAACGCAATAATTTCAATCACATTGTCTTTGTCCATCAAAACATATACCTTCCCTCGTCCTTCCAAGTACGTTATCGCATCAAAAAAATCTTCCTTTTCAGATAAACGTCAAGAGGATTTAGCCATTTTCTTCATATTCCTTACATCCTGTAAAGTAACAATCTTGGAAAACTTGCTTGACACAAAAGACTTAAGTTCTTTGTTTCCTGGTAACAACTTGACCACTTCACTAATCTCGTTTTGCTGACCTTCTGTTAAGCGACGATGTTGGCTGTAGTATGGCTGTAACTCTGTGCTTACTTCGTGATTATGTAACAAATTAAACCTTGTCAGTTTCAGCCCTTCTTTGGAAGCAGACAACGATACTAATGAATTACAACCACACGGTAGATATCTTTGTTTATTTCGTTGACCAGTTCCCTTTTTCCTTGGTTCACCGTAGTGAACACACACAAATGTGACAGAGGCATATTTCGGTGCAGCTGCCCGTGGTGTCTCTCTGTGCTTGTTATCAGTCTCGATACTGCACGATGTTTTAACTCTGTACAGATTTCCAGATTTTTCCTTAAATTCTGTGAATAATTCATTGAACTTCTCGTATGTAGGGAATATTGTTTCCACAAAGATTTCATTAAAGATTTCAGTGCAGTCAGTCCCTCGTATTTCCGCCATGGCTATATAAAGGCCTAAGTAGCAAAATGACTGTGTGACGTGTGACTGCGGAGTGAAGACTTAGGAGACAACATGACATGTCAAGCTCATAACAGTTAATGTTCAACAGTAGGCTATGTTTAATCTTGTTCTTCAATAAAGGCATTTATTTTCATGAAGGTTCTTATACAAGTTTCCTTGGTTATGCTTACTACAGTTTAACGCACTGTCGGGTGCAAATAGTATTGTGGTATATTCACTGTCGGGTGCACATAGCACTGTGGTATTTTCACGTTCGGGTGCAAATAACATCTTGGTATTTTCACGATCGGGTGCAAATACCCACGGCCATTTTAATTTATTATGGAAGTTTTAGCATGATAAACAGAAAGAAAAAAACACCCCTTTATCAAATTAAGTCAATACATCATCTTAGAACAGCAATTATTTAATTAAAACAGCATGTCTTATGTATTAGGGCATATTAATTGAATCATTTAGAAATGATTTTTTGATCGACTTTTTCTTATGTGATTACCATCATTACTTCGAAGCAAACACCAGATGTAGTCACCCATCATGGCTGCATCCCACCTTCCCTGATACTTCTTCTCCATAGTTTAAATATCCTGATGAAACCGTTCACCATGTTTTTCACTCACGTCATCTAAATTTACTCTGAAGAAGTCATAGTGAGAATGTAAATAGTGAAGCTTCAATACCATTTTACAGTTCAGTCTTTCAAAATTTTCAATCAAATTTTCAAAATGCCCTTTATAGTTTTCACTTTTGGTATTTCCCAGAAACCCCTGTGCTACAAAATGCTTGCCATGCATTCTTTTCAACAGCTGTTATTTTGTCTTCTAACTCTTTGCTTGCCAGCATCTGCCTTACTTGTGGTCCAACAAATATTCCTCCTTTGACTTTGGCTTCAGACACTTTTGGGAACATTGATCGTGTATGTTGGAAGGCATTACCATGAGTACCCAAGGCTTTCACAAATTGTTTCACAAGCCCTAGTTTAATATGTAAAGGTGGCAGCAAGACCTTGTCTGTTTGAACAAGAGCATTGTTTATGACATTGTGAGTACCAGGGTTTAAATGCTCTCTGGCAAGTCATTCTCTTCTCATAAAGTGCTGGCCTGTTGCTCTGCTGTCCCATAAACAAATGAAGCATGAAAACTTTGTATATCCACCTTGCAATCCAAGTAGGCAAGGAAACCTAGCATTTTAAAGTCTCCACAGACATCCCATTTGTATCTCTCATAGTTGATCTTCTCCAGAAAATGCTTTACATTTTCATGGTCTTCTTTTAGATGAACTGAGTGAGCCACAGCAATTAATGGGTATTTATTGCCATTGTGTAGCAAAACAGCCTTCAAACTTCTTGTTGAAGAGTCATGAACAGTCTACGCTAAGTAAAACTTAGTACCAACAACATTCTTGTGCTTTACCTGGTTTGGGCAAATGTAATATCTGCAAACATAGCAAAATGAGTCAGGACAGAGCTTACAAGCCCTAGCTCAAACCATGAAACTCTGAAAAAATTCAGAAAGAGTGAAAAATTATTATTAAGGCAATGTAGACAATTATATGCTCAGGGAAATACTTTGGTTAGAAAATTTAGTGTGTGTACATTAGATGTTAAGTTGATTTTGTTCAAAACCTTTTGTACTCCAATGTATACAGCTCATTTGTGGTGGAACAATAGATGTATAATTTGAGGAAATTATATGTTGCATATAATAATATTTTTAGGAGTTTATTAAGGGCTCCAAGATTTGTAAATGGGGCTCCTTCTAGTGTCAGTATGCTGTTTGTAATCAATAAGGTGCCTAACTGTGCCAGTGTCATTCATAGTTTTGTATTTAGATTTATCACTCGGCTTGGTGAGTCAGTCAGTAAGATAATAGAAACCACGGTTAATGGACTGGTCTCCGATATATTTTCTAAATCTTAAATCTGGAAGCATTGGCGTAGGCAATTGTATGTTCATTATACACAGTGATTCACTGGCCTACTTAGTCAGTGCTCCAGACAACTATCTCTTCATCTTCTATGGACCTCGTGTATAATGTTTGTGCCTGTTGAGTCTGAAATAAAGTGTTTGTTTGTTTGTTTGTTTGCTTGTATTAAAACATTGAAATATACATACAATAACAAAAGAAAAGTTGAGAAAATTACTTACTGCTTACTGGATCCCCTTCGCTGGCCAACAGCATGAGGCTGACACTGTTCTTCTCCATGTGCCGCGGTCTTGTACCAGCTCCCTTGCTTCCTCTCTATCCACACCAATCCACTCGAGATCTCTGTCCAGCATTCCCCTCCACCGTGTTCTCGGCCTACCGACCGGCCTCCTGCCCCTCATCACTGCTTTCTAGATTCTTGCTGGTATTTTTTTCCTCCCCTTCCTTTCCAAATGCCCATACAACGCCAACCTCCTCCCTCTCAACTCAACCTCACACTCACCGCAATCTGATTTAACCTCCTCCTTATAACATCATTCCTGACAAAGTCATCCCATCTCACACTCTCCATTCTCCTCAACAACCAGTGGTGTAGTCCGGGGGTAACGCAAGATAACGGCGTTACCCCACTACTTTTATTTTACTTTTATCCTTTAGCGTTAACCTACTGGTTTTATTTTACTTTATATTTTTCATATTTTTTGCTGTTTCTACTGAACATTTTTGTAATACATACTCTTTCTAACTATATTTCTTTCCTAACCCCTTCAATTTCAACGTGTTTTTGGGAATGTACATAAAATGTAAAAACGCTGTAGAATTTTATAGAAACGCTACATAAGAAAAATTGTTGTTGCGTTACCCCACTGAAGAAATTACGACTACACCACTGTCAACAACCTCATTTCAAATCAGTGGCGTACATAAGGGGGTAGCACAGGGGGCACAGGCCCCTCATTGTAAAAATTATTACTACTCTCATTAAAGATATTTGAAAAAGAAAGTTTAAAAAATCGATAACTTAGCAACACTCACCACAAAAAAAATGTTGATGTCATATGGAATTTCAGTTATTTTATGGTTACCAGGACATGTTATCAACTCAAAACTCAAAAGCAATGATTATCCGACTTCTTTTTTGTTTTTGTTTATTTTGTTTTGCTTGTCTCCTTAAAACTTTACTGTGTCCGAATGCCTTTTATTTTTATAATTCTACAATATATATATATATATATCAAATGTCATAAATCTTATTGATACATATCATCATCATGTATTATGATCCAAGTATAATAATTGAAATATGTGCAGCAATACAGGAAATATATTCCAAGGTGTTGGTGAATTGTTGGTAAGTAAATGTAGCCCATAATATCATAATTATGATTCTGCTATCTTGGCTGGCTTAGGAACGTTTATATACTGTATGTCTTTATACGTACGATTAATTTGTGCAAATTTAATTCTTTGCCCATAAATTGGAAATAAAATACAACTGAAGCCTTCCAAGATACAATTAATTTTGGTTCCAAATCAATCATCATCAATTTTGAGCTCACACACACACACACACACACAATACATATATATATATATATATATACACACATATATGTTAAACACAGACCGTGCATGGAACAAGGAACTCTTCTGGGAAAATTAAATCCACTATAGTCCGAATAAGTAATGGTAAATGACAAATACCATAGTTTTTTTCCTTTTTCATGATTTTAGCCCGACGTGGGCAACGGGTCTCTCGCAAAGAGATCCCATAAATATAGCTTCCCTCACCAGCTATCTGCAAAGCAGACAGGATCCAGCTTTGGGACGTGGATCTAGGGTTTAAAGCAAGCCTAGATCCCTACACTCAGAACCTCTATATAAGTAAAAGACTCGTTGCATTCACGTCGTGTTGAATAAATCAAAGAAAAAGGGGGTAACTATTGTATTTTTAGCCAAAAAAACCAAAACTTAAACCTCAACCGGGACATTGAGCGTCCACTTTTCAAGGCACGAAACACGTCCGTTTAGTATACACAAACTCAGAATGGTTCCCTGAGAACATTATATGTTAAACACAGACCGTGCATGGAACAAGGAACTCTTCTGGGAAAATTAAATCCACTATAGTCCGAATAAGTAATGGTAAATGACAAATACCATAGTTTTTTCCTTTTTCATGATTTTAGCCCGACGTGGGCAACGGGTCTCTCGCAAAGAGATCCCATAAATATAGCTTGGTAAGTGGACGCTCAATGTCCCGGTTGAGGTTTAAGTTTTGGTTTTTTTGGCTAAAAATACAATAGTTACCCCCTTTTTCTTTGATTTATTCAACACGACGTGAATGCAACGAGTCTTTTACTTATATAGAGGTTCTGAGTGTAGGGATCTAGGCTTGCTTTAAACCCTAGATCCACGTCCCAAAGCTGGATCCTGTCTGCTTTGCAGATAGCTGGTGAGGGAAGCTATATTTATGGATCTCTTTGCGAGAGACCCGTTGCCCACGTCGGGCTAAAATCATGAAAAAGGAAAAAAACTATGGTATTTGTCATTTACCATTACTTATTCGGACTATAGTGGATTTAATTTTCCCAGAAGAGTTCCTTGTTCCATGCACGGTCTGTGTTTAACATATAATGTTCTCAGGGAACCATTCTGAGTTTGTGTATACTAAACGGACGTGTTTCGTGCCTTGAAAAGTGGACGCTCAATGTCCCGGTTGAGGTTTAAGTTTTGGTTTTTTGGCTAAAAATACAATAGTTACCCCCTTTTTCTTTGATTTATTCAACACGACGTGAATGCAACGAGTCTTTTACTTATATAGAGGTTCTGAGTGTAGGGATCTAGGCTTGCTTTAAACCCTAGATCCACGTCCCAAAGCTGGATCCTGTCTGCTTTGCAGATAGCTGGTGAGGGAAGCTATATTTATGGGATCTCTTTGCGAGAGACCCGTTGCCCACGTCGGGCTAAAATCATGAAAAAGGAAAAAAACTATGGTATTTGTCATTTACCATTACTTATTCGGACTATAGTGGATTTAATTTTCCCAGAAGAGTTCCTTGTTCCATGCACGGTCTGTGTTTAACATATAATGTTCTCAGGGAACCATTCTGAGTTTGTGTGTACATATATGTGTGTGTGTGTGCCCCCCCCCCTTTCAAGAAATGCTGTGTACGCCCCAGTCTCAAATGCATCCAACCTCCTCTCATCCGTCTGCGTCAGTGTCCACGCCGTCGCTCCATACAGCAAGACTGAAAGCATCATCTTTATCCTCGTCAGGGGTGTAGTCGAGGGGTAACGCGGTATAGCGGCGTTATACTTCCTAAAATTTCAGTGAAGTAGCGTTATACTACCTACTGTGGTAGCCATAGCAGAATGCTGAGCACTTACGGACTTTTATCCACTATATGTAACTGTAGTATCTACTACATCACAATGAAACTGCATTATACCGTATACATATGACTGATACGAGTATCTATATGTGTGTGTTTTATTTAAATTAAAAGTAACTAGAGCATGTACTGTATTTGTAGTTTTATTTACTAAATATATATTTTTTATTTTCCAATTAACTTTTACTATTTTTATACAGTGATTGTTCTATGAAACGCTCTATTAAAGTTTTGCCTGTAGCGTTACCCTTCCTAAAATTTTAGGACTACACCACTGATCCTAGTACTAATCTCTCTCTTTCTCCACAACTTACACGTCAGTGTATTATATGCTGCTGCAGCTCCTGCCATTCTCCTCTCGATATCCTTAAAGCACCTTCCATCCTCCGTAAATACGCTTCCCAGATACATAAATTCCTCCACCTGTTTCAATCTTTCTCTTCTCAATTCCATATCCTCCGCATTAAACCATTCCCTTTCTCGACTAACACGCATAACTTCTCTCTCTCTTGCGCTAATGTTTATTCCAAAATCCTGCGTTACACTCTCCATTTTATTTACTAACCAGGGCCGGCTCGAAGGGTTGTGGCGCCCTGAGCCAATTTTGCTTTGGCGCTCGCCCCCATCCCATTTTTCATATAAAGGTTTTTTTAGTAAAAAAAAATAACATTTTTTTATATAATTTTATTGTTTATTTCATTCAGTACATTTTATTAACATTTTGAAATAAAAAATATATTTTATTAATTTGAATTCAATGACTTAACCAAGTAGCATTAATAACATAAATACTCGTTAAAATTTCGGCTTCAAAGATTAACTTTTTGGGCATTAGCAGCCGCAAATCTGGATTATTTCAGCCAGATCTAAATCCTTGGCGATGGCATGTTCAGTTGATGAGGTTGCCAACCCATCCAACCGTTCTTGTTTCATCGTGGAACGGAGATAAGTTTTGATTAATTTCATCTTTGAAAAGCTCCGTTCTGCGCTGGCCACTAATACTGGCAATGTTGCAAGAATTCTCAGTACCACAAAAAGATTTGGCAATGATGCCGTCAAATTTTTTGAGCGCATGAATTGCAAGATTTTCGTTGGAGAATAACTGCCTTCGAAATGGTTTCGCAAATTTTAAATCTTCCTATAAATCGATGCCGAAGATGTCTTTCTGATGACCATCTGAAGCAGAATTTCTAAATCCATACAATTCTTACGCAGCTCCTTGTCACTCATATCTGTGGCATTATTCAAATTGTATAGAAATTGGAATTGATCGTTATGCTTTACGATCAACTCAAACCCGTCTTTCAGTGATTGGATTGCGTCGTCTAAAATGTTGTTGAAAAAGTTGATACTAAAATTTTCTTTCTCTGTCGTTCCAACTTCGTCTTCGTGTTCATAATCAAACATTATTTTTCGGCGGTGAATTCTAGTTTGCTCAAATTCAGGTTCAATTTCCAATTCGTTTGCCAACTTTTTGGCATCGTCTAGAATGCATTTAAAGTTATCTGTTCTGCGATTTTTAAGGTATTCGCAGGCTTCTTTTAATGTGTAGCTCTACACAATCTGTGCAGGTTTGAAAAAAAAATAGTGCAGTTCCAATAAAAATAGTGTGCAGTTCTAAAATATAGGTGTTTATACTAATATATACTATAATATATATTATATATATATATATATATATATATATATATATATATATATATATATATATATATATATATATATATATATATACTGTATATATATATAACTTCTAGTTCTAAATTTTTCTTAAAAGAAGCCCTGGGTATTCGATTGATTTTGAAAGCAGGGAGACAGCTTGGGAAGTTGGGACATATTCAAATTAACCTCTTGAAGGGCTTTGTTTGTGATGTTTATTTGGCTCAAAATGTCGTATCAAACAATCAGGCAGCAGATAAATTTGAAATTTCCAATTTTTTGTGATAGAGCACTCGCCTCCGATCTATTTCTTGCGGCTGTTGTTGACGTTACATTAATTTGTTCGTCCCAAAAACTGTTTAATGCCTGTATAATTTCCTTAAGTTGATGTCTCATCGGTCTCAACGCATCTATGCGACTGGCCCATCTGGTTTCGCCAAGTCCCTTCAATGTCAAGCTTTTTACATTTTGTCTAAGTATGTTCCATCATTGTGTAGACGAGAAAAAAACGTAAAGGTGTTGTACAATATCGGAAAAAAGTGACAGCTTCCATGCAACATCTGGCTGCATCGTTGACTGCCAAATTTAATGTACGTGAGGAACAAGGCAAGAAAAACACTCGTGGATATAATGTTAAAATTCGGCTTTGCACTCCACTGTGTTTACCTCGCATATTGGATCCATTGTTCATATCGTTGTCCTCTTAAATCAGACAACGATATTTCATTTTCTTGTAAAATTTCTAGATTTTTCTTTGTCATTCCAGCACTAGTACTATTGTCGATATCGACGAATCCCAAACAATGCTCACAGATTTTCACATGATTTCCATCTTTATCTGGGGTAGACACACTAGAAACAAAACGTACTATCAATGTCATCTGTTCAGTGTGCGAGAGGTCTGGCGTAAAATCGACAATTAGAGAATAACATTTGCCAGCTTTGAATTGTTTTACAATTTTTTCTTTAACGGCTTTACTCAATATTTGAATCATTTTATTTTGTATGTTTTTCCCCAAGTAGTGCTGGTAAATTTCTTTATTTTTAATTATTCTTATGTGTTCTTTCATTACTGGATCTAACATTGCAAATAGCTCCACGATTTTCAAAAAATTTCCATTGTCTTTCTTGTATAATTGATCTGAATTTCCTCGTAATACAATATTTTGAGAACCGTGTAATTTTATTATAGAAAAAAAAACGTTCTAGAACGTTCCTCCAATGCTTGGTATTTTCGTCAATTTGCCTTTGCTGAATTAAATCAATTGTTGAATTGCAATTCAGTCGTTTGATGAAATCATTCCATGTTCTAATACAACTCAAATGTTCGGCACTCGTTTCATGTACTTTTAAAAGCTGTCGCTAAATATTTTTTGTTTAACTTTGAAATTTTAACGCTAAATGGTTTTTGTGCGTTAATCTTGTCCTGTTCTTTTTAAGGGTAATTATTATACAGGATGATTCACTCGCTGGTTGCTTCAGCGGATATATTAGCGATACTCTGGAGCAACCAGAGAGTGAATTTTATCGTGTTTGCATAAAATAAAAATCACATTTCATAAATATTTCTTCACATTCCTGAAAAATATTTCACATTTTAGTTAAAATTTAATTTTCTATTAAAGAATGTAAAGAATTAGAATTTCTAATTTAAATGTTTTTCTTGTTTATTATGCTATTTGAACTGTTAAAGATACAAAAAGAACATTTTCTTTACATATACTGTATATATATTATATACAGTACATATAGGGGCCTATATATATATCTATAAATATATATATATATATATATATATATATATATATATATATACGCCTCGGCGGTGTAGTGGTTAGCGTCGCTGACTACGAATCCATCGGCCCCGGGATCGAGATCCGGTGACGGCAGGCGGCGCGCAGCAAAACCCAGTTGTTCATCCTCCCACACGAAAAATATATAATTGGTTGGTAGGTAAATGGGTACCCTGGGTAGCTTAATGGTTAAAACGCCGGGCTGCTGTTGGGGCGTAATTCGGATTCCACGTTAAACTGTAGGTCTAAGGTGGCGTGAAAAGCTTGACCTTCATCAGCATGAACAATTCTGGCGGAAGCTAAACCAAGGTTAACCAAGGTATGTGTGTGTGTGTGTGTGTGTGTGTGTGTGTGTGTGTGTGTGTGTGTGTGTGTGTATATATATTAGGCCGGGTCGAAAATGGGAAATTTTTTATTTCTTAAAAAGTACACTCTGTGAGAAGTTCCATTTTATCATCTTAACAAAATATTAAAACATCAAGCATGTGCTACTTCTGCTACCGCTAGCACATACCTCCCCCCCCTTTTTTTCCCTCACATTTACATATATTTAAATGGGAAAAAATTGTATTCCTTAAAAAGTACACTATGTGAGAAGGTTTTTTTTATCACTAACAAAATATTAAAAAATCAAGTATGTGCTACCCTACTACCCCTATCATATGCCTGCCCCTCCTCCCTTTTTTACCTTCATATTTGCATATGTTTAATGTTGTTATATGTTACGTGATAAGTTGTTTGTTTAATGCTTGATATTTTTGTGTTTCAGATAAATAGAAATAATTTTTCAGATAAATAGAAATAATTTGCATTTGCTTTAATTATAATTTGAATTATCATAAATTATAAATTACATATAATTTGATTTTACTTCTGAATATAAACTATAACTACTAGAAGCAAGTCCTCAAATGCAGCCTTTGGATATCCTACGGAATACCCAGCTGACTCCTTCAAAAGCAGATGTTCTGAGACTACCTTTTTGTGCGGCTTAATGTGCGCCGTCGTGAAGAAGTTAAATCAAAAGGATCAGCAACTGCTAATGATTGTTACAGGGTTGTTGTAAAAGATATTGAAGACATTTGGATGAAATTTTCTTTTCCTACGATTAACACCAAAGGTATCTATCTTAAAGTCAGTCGACTAATAAAAGAAGCTTCAAAATTGAACAAGGTGCCGTTACATGAAAGAAATGAAAGTTTTGCCTTAAAAGTAGCTCAGTATGATGAAATGTTTGATATATCTTCTTGTGAATGCTATGATAAGGGAATTGATAGGAAATCTTGCAGGTGTGAGGATAAAATACCATTGGCAGAATGGGAGTCTTTTGTGGGTCAAAAACAAAGAAAAAATCAGTTAGGACCAATTGATCGCATAGCTAGTTCAACAAAGAAGAGATCTTTAGCAAGAGCCCAAGAAGCACAAAACCGTCAACTAAAAGCACAAGAAGAAATGACTGAAGCCACCAATGTTTTACCATCGGAATTTATAGAAAATACCGAAGAAGACATGGATGTAGATTCAGAGAGTCAGGATGTAGATTATGAGGCCGATTTAGAATTGACAGAATATTCAGAACAGGCACTCCTATAAAAACCCAGCATTATCAGCAGATCGTTATCGTGTAAGTTGTAGAGCTGCAGCTGCAATAGTCAATGCAGCTTTAAAAGATATGGGGATCTTTAACCACACCAACATGCTTGACAGAAAGAAATTAGAAAGAGAAAGAAATCGCATGGATGAAACAAATACTTTTAGGTCTAAATCCAAAAATCTGAAGATGGAGTGCTTTGGATTTGATGGAAGGAAAGATAACACGTTAACTAAAAGTGGAAAGATAAAAGAAGAACACTATGTTATTGTGAAAGAACCTGGAAGCATCTATGTAAACCATGTCAAACCAGATAATGGAACTGCTCGCTGCATAGCAAAAGAGTTGATAACTATTATTGCAGACTCGAACAGCACAGATACTATCAAAGCTTTACTGTGTGATGGTACTCCTGTAAATACAGGAAAAATTGGTGGAGCCATAAAACTGGTTGAAATTCATTTTAACAGACTAGTGCAGTGGTTGGTGAGCCTCTTACATTTGAA
Source organism: Bathynomus jamesi (assembly GCA_023014485.1). Lineage (NCBI taxonomy): Eukaryota > Metazoa > Arthropoda > Malacostraca > Isopoda > Cirolanidae > Bathynomus > Bathynomus jamesi. Next base: position 1,317,693 of record JAJOZX010000597.1, read on the forward strand.
TGAGCTGCCTTTTATGCACGTCTACAAAGCCAATGATGGTAAAACAACAGGTCCAAATACTTTTGTGGGTTCAATTGGGAATAAATTGAAAACAGATTTAACAAAATTGGAGGTAGTCAAATATTCTCGCGTATAGGGAAACATTAAAGAAATTCCAGCAAATGTTGTGAAGGAACTAAGCAATGATCAAAGATATCTCTATGGTATGTGTCTGGCAGTGCAAACTGGGGACACTTCTTAAGATCTGTCCACTCGATCTCCAGGTACCCTTCACCATGCTCGCTGGCTAACTCTAGCCAACAGGGTCTTTCGATTATATATCTCAACGCCAAATCCCGATAAAAACCTTCAAGATATAGTCAAGATTATTATGCAGTTCTATGCTCCTGGGTGGTTTTGGATAAAATCTTATCCTAATGCAACTGATGGTGCATAACTTTTGGCATTTAATGTGCTTGCTTCGAAATTTAGATTAACAACATAGATCAGTCATAGAACCAATATTAAATAATAATGCCTCCTTTTACCACCCAGAAAATATACTCATATCAATGGTAACTGACAAGAGACTAGAAATTAGGAAGCAAGCTATTCAGAAAATCATCCTTTCAAGAACAGGATTTTCAGGTACCAGAAACTTTGAGTTGCCTCGAACCCTCAATTTCCAATCTACTGACTACACCGAGATGATCGATTGGCAAAAAGGGATCATTACTACTCCACCAAGAGGAGCCACTGGAGATAGCTTCTTTTCCATGCCACAGTCAAAGTGTGGAAAGGGCAGCGAACCTAGTAACAAAAGCATGTCAGGAAAGAATAGGATATACAACAGTCAAAAGTTTATCTTAAACTCATTAGAATGAAGGCGGAAACTGCCCAAGTTTGACTGGAAGGCCCAATGGAATGAGTAAGAAACATATGAAATAAAATTTCCTAATGATATTGAAAATTTCTTCCATTTTGATGTGATAAGGAACAATGAAAAAGTGAATTGAACTTTAACACATTTATTATGCCTCTAATTTTTTCTTCTGAATATATTGTTGTACTTAATTAATTTTCCTAATACTGTACATTATTAAATAAAATATTATACGTTAATAAAGATTTTTGTCATCAAAAAACCTAAATGTAGAGTAAGTCTCGTATAAATGACAGGTTCTTCAATGTAGGTCAAAAAGTGAAAACTTGTGCCAGGGGTAGGAGGCTTTAAACATTGAAAATAATTTATGAAGGGGTTCCTGTATTCCATTCAAACCCCTCACAATATGTACCTTTTCAATATAAAATTTCGACCCGGCCTAAATTGTATATATATCAGAGTCAATGTCAGCAAACAGTATACAAATTTTGATTGAAATTATTGCGTATCGGGAAATGAAAATTTAAAAATACAGTATAAGTTTATTTATACAAATAGTGTACTATTTTTATGACAACTACAGTATACAGCTCCTCCGGATTTAACCAGTAAGATATCGCAGTATTTTAATGCCATCCTTTAATAGGAAAAAAAACGTCTCTGATATCCAAATAAGCCACTCACTTGGGGAAGTGTTATATTGACCTCAAAAACGGTAGTGTTCAGTGACGTCATTGTGACGTAATAAGAGACTTTCCAACTATATATTACTTATGATTATGTCTGTTTGCAATGGCCGTTAGATGTTAAAATAATAAATAAATAAATAAATAATAAAATAAATAGCCACACTTTTTATTTTCACAATTTTATTTTCACATCTGATAGATTATAAACACACCACTTCTCAACATAGTCTCCCTGTTTCTCAGTAGGCCTACACTTTGTCCAGCGATCTACAAACTTCCGAATGCCATCACAAAAGAATGTTTTTGGCTGTGTGCGTAGCCAGTCATGCACCGCCTCCTTCAGGTCATCATCACCTTGGAATCGCTGACCTCTCAAAGCGTCTTTTCTTGGTCCAAACAGGTAAAAATCCGAAGGTGCCAGGTCTGGACTGTAGGCTGGATGGTCGAGAACTTCAAATTTAAGTTCTTGAAGGCATTTTCTAGTCTGTGCAGCGGTATGAAGGCGCGCATTGTCGTGTAACAGAATAACACCTTCCGACAATCTCCCTCTCCGTTTTGTGCAAATTGCTTGCTTTGACTCATTCCGAAGCATGTCAGAATACGATGCACTTGTTACTGTAGTTCCACGCTCTAGCTAATGTTCAAGGATAGGGCCTCGTGTATCCCAAAACAGTGGTAGCATAACTTTACCTGCTGACGGCTGCGCTTTAAACTTCCTTGTAACGGGAGATGTTGGATGCTTCCACTGCATGCTCTGTCGTTTGCTTTCTGGTTCATAGTGATGGATCCAGGTTTCATCTCCAGTGATAATGCGCTCCAAAAAGTTTTCACCTTCATTATGATACAGCGCCAAAAGACGAGAGCAGACGTCCATACGATTACGCTTGTACTCTTCTGTCAACTGTTTGGGCACCCATATTGCACAAACTTTGCGAAAACCAAGAATGTTATGAACTATCGAATAGGCTGACCCTTGACTGATGTCTAATGAAGATGCAATTTCTTTTATTGTTAATCTTCTGTCATCGAAAATCATGGCTCTGGCTTCTTCCTGCTTGTCACCACTGGTTGATGTTGACGGTCGTCCTGAGCGCTGAGCAGACCTTCCTTGAACATTTGAATCCATTCGTATACACTTCGCCGTGGTAACGCATTATTCCCATACTGCACATAAACGCGTGTGAATTTCAGCTCCTTTCATACCTGCCCACAAAAAACGAACTTCGGATCTCTCTTCTTCCAGAGTACAAATTGAAAGCGGCGCAGCCATGCTCACTACTCATACGATATGTGACAGCTACGAGTAGCCTAAATAAGATTATACTGTTGCTAGCCTAAATAAGCCTATACTGTTGCTAGCGTAAATAAGCCTATAGATCTCAGTTTGGCTCGTTATTATGAGTATATATTATATATACTATATTATCACTAAAATAAAAAGTGCGGATACTTATTGAAGTACCCTCTATATATTAGTGGTGGACTTGATATTCGCATCATTTTTAACATCCGCATCCGCACTTCTGACTGCGGATGTTATGCGGATATTACCTCTAATAAATTATGCAATTTACAATTAAATTAGTTTATAAAGTAGCTTATAAGGCCCAGTCATACACATTTCATGTAAAGTATTAATTATTTATTAATGAACAAACAAATATATAAACCTCAAAATATAAATAGCTGGTAACAGAAAATTGAATGAAATTTGTTTCATTGAATTTTCTGTGGCTGAAACTTTTGAGAAAGTTATTATTTTTATCATAATGAAAACATTAATATTAATTTTAATTCTTATGCATTGCCTCCCATAATAGTAATATCCAAAGCTGGGCACTTGCGGTATTTTTTGCGGTACTGCGATACTGCGGTACTACCAAACCGGTACCGCATAACGCAGTACCGCAAAGGATCGCTGAAAGTACAGCAGTACCGCTACCGCATTCAAATTTCCCGCGGTACTTTTCGCGGTACCGACAAACACGACTTTTCAAAAAATTAACACTTTTTTTGAAGTAAACCTTATTACAGGAGTACAGTAAGACGAATGCTGCGTGTGTTGCATCAGCCTAACTCTAGACACGTAAGTTTCGTTCAGAACATGTACGTTGCCATCCTATCACAACGCCTCAGTGCAGTGCTTGCTTTTGAGCCGGTTGTACGTGTGTTACATTTCTGTGACAAAGATCGATTTTTAGCCATTATGGCAGAAAGTTCAGGTGCGAAATCGCCGATATGCAATTTCTGAAAATATGTGCTATACTTGTGTTGTTCTGTGTGCAGTACCAGTACCGCGGAACGCACAGGGGACCTGAAAAAGTACCGCAGTACCGCGTAACGCACTGGGCATGCTGAGGTACCGCAGTACCGCGTAACGCACCCCCAAATTTTGGTACCGCGCCCACCACTGGTAATATCACGAAATTTGAAAAATTATGTCATATATTCATAATTCTATATTATATTGATACATTAACTAAATATCCGCATCCGCATCCGCGAATATTGAAATTAAAGGTCCGCATCCGCAGATGTTGAAAAACTGACATCCGGTCCACCACTAATATATATATATATATATTATAGTGCTCGAAGTGGACGGCAACGCGGGGGTGTGCACCCCCCACTTCTCTCAATTGGTCAGCAGCACACCCTTACTTCTTTGCTGAAAGAAATGCGGGGAAACACGCACCCTACTTCTTGAATTAGTGGGGTACGAAAGCGCGCGAAATCTTTACATGCCGGAACCAATCAACGTCCAATACGTAGTTCTACTGCAGCAAATCAGAACATAGCATTCTTACCCACTCCTTGACTTGGAATATCTTAAAGAACGATTAACTGACGCTTCTTTTGTGATAAATATGGAACTGATGTTAGATGTTAGATGTACTCACCGAATTGGAAGATTTGTCACTGGAACTACAGCAACGGTCAACTAACTACATTAGTAAGAGTCCATAAATTACTTGACCAAAAATATAGAGTATTTCTATCAATGATCAGTAATCCAGGACAGTATGCAACCATTGCTCAGGATGCTGCAAAAACACTGACTTTATGTGGTGTAAATTTGCACTCTCCAAATAGAGTGAAAGCCATTGATCATGAGGCATTTTTTAAGTCCCTCGTCGATAAATTTGCTACGCGAATGTTTACTTCTGTAGCTTCCCACCTTACAAATTTTAGCAGATACGATGATAAACAAAGAATTAATAAAAACTTAGAAGTTTTAGATCCTGCGAAGTGGCCTATGGATGAAGATATTTGCTTTGGTGACAAAAGCATTCGTTCCTCGAGTGATGACTGATGAGTTTCAAGTACTATCAAAAGATTCTGCGCAAGGATTTAGAGAATATATTAAAAATAAAGGAAAAGATGTACCGCCTAGAGCCCTAGACTAAAATCATTATTAGCGGCAATAAATTCAGTAATTATTTCAACGAGCGAATGTGAACGCTCATTCAGCCTCATGAATCTCACTATTACATCAGCGAGAAATTGTATAAAAATTGATGCAACATCCAAATTACTTTTCCTTAAGATTGCAGACCACCACAACTTCTTTTCAAACCAGAAGACTATGCAGGAAAATAGATTGCAAAAGGAAAACGGATGCGGATTATACAGCTTGCCAAGCTAGAAAACCTGAAGCAGTAATTCCCTACAGGATATGAATCTCTTTTTAAATTATTTTAATCTATAATCTTTTTGTTTAAAAAATATTATTGAATAAATTTGCATTTTAATTACCTATTTTTATATTTTAAATACCTATTTTTATAATCTGTGCCATAAACAAAATTTTTTTATATAAATATCTTGATGTAATCAATTATATGCAATTAAATAGAGATTTATAAATGCATTTTTATGTCCTTTTACACGAATAAAAAAAGTTAACCGTATATTAACTTATTTTGCAACATATAATTGACAAAAGTAATTGCCAATTTTGAAAATTTAATACGGTTTTATGCTTGAAAAATTGAACTAAACTTAAGTTATCGTGTTAGAATGCCTTTTTAAAATTGTATTGTTCTTAAAATATGAGGGCAACGCTAACCAAAATTTTTGAAAGACCACACCCTTGCTTTAAAATTTCCACTTCGAGCACTGTGTATATATGTATATATACACACACGAGAGAGAGAGAGAGAGAGAGAGAGAGAGAGAGAGAGAACCAGTAGGCAGGAAATCGTGAGGTGTTTACGAATACCTTTTGAATAAACGCATTTAAATTCATTAATAAAAGCATAGCGACAGTGTAATAATGAAACACTCTTGTACACTATTTGAGATACGATTCCACAACTCTTTTGAACAAAAGTACAGAGATAACACTGTTCCCGACGATTCAATACTAGTTCCTGTTCGGATCGTGGTACAAATACGTCCCCTTAATGCGTTTTTCAAAAGGATTTCCGATCACGATCAATCTTAACTTTATTTCTTTTGAACAAAATAAAAACTGTGCCCCAAAAATGTAAAATAAAATATATAAAAAAAAATTAAACTAGAAAAAAATTTGATAATTGACCTAACCTAACCTAAAATACACCCTGTATAAATAGTTGCAATTCTTTATTTCCTTCCAGTGTGTGTGTGTGTGTGTGTGTGTGTGTAATGACAGTTGTAAATAAAATAAACTCGATGGTTAAAAAAATAAATTCAAAATTCAACAGAAATTTATAATTAGTCGGAAAATAATCTTATACTATGGTGAGAGAGCCTTTCTTTTTTTATGATTTGGTGCCGAATACACTGTCCACTGTTCATCCCAAAAGTCATTTCATTTAGTTTTCCAAGGGTCACATTAGGAATTTTGGTTTAAATTGAATTTATTTGTTTTGTATCCGTAGATTTTACATTGCCGGCAAATTCTTTCTATACTATACGACTCTCTGTATATATGTACTTTTCAGTGATGTTGCGAGCTGCTCATAACCTAAATGAGCACGTGGGTTGAGCGGTGCTTTGTGTAAAATAATGAAACTTTTCCTCAAACTTAATCTTTTCACATATCTTAAACTTTGATCATCATATATATATAATATATATATATATATATATATATTAGTGATGGATCGAGTGGTCGGTTTTTCACAACCGCGGTTGCGGTTGTGTTTGCGGTTATCGAATTTTTTCCAACCGCGGTTGCGGTTGCGGTTATCATATACTAGGAAAAATGCGTAATTATTAACTGGATTTAGCCACTATAGTGCGATTTAGCCACACTTGGTACATAATATATACTAAATAGTATTTATTTAGTAAATACCTTATGTTGAACACAAGTTTTGCAATACACCGCTACCGCTATTTGTGTGTTGCAAAACTTGTGTTCAACATAAGGTATTTACTAAATAAATACTATTTAAATGAAGTATATTCTAAACTTATATAGCTATTATGAAAGAATAGGTCAAATTAATTAAAACCATATTTTGCACTAAGTGTGTTACCAGGATGAGGGACGAGGACCCATCGCACTGTTCATCCCACCTACCACTTTCCCCAGCCTCCACCCATTGGAAAGTTATGGATTATTATTCATTTGAAAAACTGATGTCAAACTTAATGACAGGCAGTGTGAATTTCAAGAATAATATTTTTGCTGCATTTTCACCTTTCAAGCGGCAACGCCTCTCATCGTACAACGTTCCCGCTCCACGCATAAGGAGACCCATCATTTTCTTTTAAAAAAGAAATATTTCTAATTAACCTAAAATTAAAATTAACTAAGCTTTTACAACCGCAACCGCACTTATGGAACGGCGGTTGCGGTTACGGTTGCGGATTTTTGTGCGGTTGTAGTGCGGTTGCGGTTGCGGTTATTCGATCCATCACTAAATATATATATATATATAACCTTGGGTTTGCTTCCGCCCGAATTCTTCATTCTGACGAAGGTCAAGCTTGTCACTCCGCCTCAGACCTACAGTTTAACGTGGAATCCGAACCACGCCCCACCAGCAGCCCAGCGTCTTAACCACTAGGCTGCCCAGGGTACTGTACCCATTTATCTACCAATCAATTTCTTTGTATGGAGGGATGAACAAGCTGGGTTTTGCCGCGCGCCGCCTGCCGTCACCTGATCTCGATCCCGGGGCCGATGGATTCGTAGTCAATGAAGCTAATCACACCAACACTGAGGCGCATATATATAAAATTGATTTATTTATTTTTTTTTAACAAATAGCGACAATGTGAAAATTTCCATCCATGAACTTAGAAATAATTAAAGCTAAAATAATTGTAAAAAAAAATGTTCCCAGTAAAAATATTCCGTCAAATAATTACCAATCCTCAATTATTAGTTACGAACCAACACTGAATTTTTATCCTTTGAACATTTAAACAAAAATAAATAAATAAATAAATAACTAAATAAATATAGTGGGATTCCCAGGTAACACAAAAATGGGGTAATTTCGTCATTAAAGTGTTCCGCCAAAGATATTAACATAATTGAAAGGTATACAAAACATTCTAAAGCATTGTTGGAAGAGTGAATACATATTATCGAATTACATAAAAAAAGAACATGCTCAGAATGTTTTTATTAATATTTGAAAATGTTTATACCTTTAAATGTGTACCATTTTGTTTTAACAATGTGAAAATGTACGGTCAGAGAAACATTTTGTTAACATTGTTATATAATGTTTACATAACAACGTTCAAATATTTCTAAGACGTTCTAATGTTAGACTATAAAAAAAAAAAAAAGTTTTATTTAAAAACGTGTTTTGATAATATTTGTTCAACTTTTCAAGATTGTTTGGCAATGTTACGTCCTACCCGGGATTATAACGGATTAGAATCTAAAAGTGAGCCCTATATTGAATTATATACCAAAAATACTAATAATTATTCCCATTTATTTATTAATATTAACTAATTAAATGAACGGTAAAGCGTCGGGTTCTCTGACCTCCTTCGTAATGGCGAGGGTCATGTGACGGAGGGGACCTACAGCTTTAAGTGGGATCCGAGCCATCTACGGGTCGATACATCATCTAGACACGGAGAAAGGTTACCCATCCAACTAATGAAGAGAACTAAAGTTGAATCTGGGTCATGTTAGAAATTGACACTGAGTCGTTGATACAACGTTGCATAATGACGTTGTATACGCGTGAAGTATGAGTAAGCTTCTCTCGTAATTTTTTGTACATAGTAAAGACGTTGTCTATACGCAAGGTTTCTCACCCATAGCATATACATAGTTTCGTATTACATTATTCTTTGTTACAAAATTGTAATAGAGTTACATACGGCATACTACTATTTCAAATAGGGCGCCTTTTTTGGACCAAATTCTATCCTTGAAACGTTAAGACAACGTTGTATCTACCTAAAGTTTACGTAATATCACAACGTTGCGAAGACGTAAGTGAAACCACACAAATTTACGTTGTATTTACATCACAGTGCTAAAATGCAACGTTGTGACAACGTTGTATGTAAGTGAAATTGTTAGCGGGGTCTATTAATTATTACAGACCCTATAAAGCAGCGTTCTTCAACCTTTTTTTGTACTGCGGACCCCTTATCAAAATCCTGATATTTTTGGTACCCCCTCCCCAAAAATTATCTTTTGAATTATGATTAAAAGTAGCATATAGCCAAATTGAGGTATCCAGATTAGTATAATTTTTTAGTCTTGATTTATACTTCAAAGTCGGAGTTAAAATGTAATAAAATTATTCTAACAAAACTAACAACACGATTAATCAACCTAAATTCTAAGACATATCTCACGAACCTGTTTAAATAATTTAAATTGAACGACCGAAAAACCACGTGCAAAAGACTTACAAAAACGCAAAAAAATCGTTCCAAAACGTTTGTTTTTTAAAGTTTCAAAAAAGTAACCGAAAATGTTATCGGTTCGACGTTAGAGGTCAAAATTAGCCACCACAAAAAAGGAAAAAAAAAAAAATTGTTTTACTGAAAATAATCTAGTCAACTCACGGATCCCTAGGGGGTTCGCGGAGCCCCTGTTGAGAACCGCTACTATATAGTATTTAATTCTTAAGGAATAATAAATATATAAAATATATAGAGGACTGCGTAAATGGAAGATTTGATACTATACATATCCAAAGCTCTTGGACCAGTTTGTGTAGAGCGAGCCTGCGAGGCGAAGATATTGGAGGTTATTCAGCCTCCTTCACAATATTTAAGGTCATATGATGGAGATTTACAGCTTTACGTGGGATCCGAACCACGACGCGCTACATAATCTGCGGACAGAGGACTGTCACCCATCCAACTACTATCCAAACCCAACGTTGCTTAACTTTGCTAATCTAGCGGGAAGCAGTGTACGACGCGGTCACGGCGTAGGCGGGCAAACCTGAGGTTATACGAATGCATACTGGTTTTTTATGTAGAAAGGAGGGGTCAAGGACGGACGTGTGCCCGCAAAATTGCCCGCCTTTATAAGAAAGAAAGTCAAAAATCAAGGCCTTCGAGGCTCGCGATGCCATTATTTTTATTTATATATTTTGAAAAGATTGTTTTGTGCATAAAATGCATGCATGTTTTCAGTTATCTTTTCCCCTTTACATTTATAAAAAAACTAATGGCACTTAATCCTTTTCTCCCCGCAATTTTTTTTTTCCAAGTTAGATCAACTGTACGCCCTTGACAATTGGTTAGGTTAAGGCATGATATTTTCGTTAAAATATTCCACTTATTCCTTTCCGCCGCCCTCCGGCATTTTTGTATATATATTTTAACGAAAATACCATGACTTAACCTAACCAATTGTCAAGGGCGTAGAGTTGACCAACCGGGAAAAAAGAAATTGCGGAGGGAAGGAATAAGTGCCAAACTAATATTGATACTGGCTGGTTCATATCATATCCAGTAATTAAATTAACCCGAAATAATATCTATAAATTATCTAACTAGGAGGGAGGTATTATTAGGAGGGGCTGTATGGTAATCAATCTCTTGAATCAGTCGCAGCAGCGATTCATACAAATTGACTACCATAGGCAGAGACAAATTATATGAACCATAGGCGTAAACTAATTCGAAGGTTATCAGTTTTAACCTTTCACCTATAATATCAAAAGTGACAATCACCACCAATATAACAAAGAAATATATACAGCACAATATAACAAACAAAAAACGTGTGTGTGTGTGTGTATACACACACAACAATAAACAAAAAAGTATATAAACAATATACCAATGTAAATTAACCCCGCCCTACATCAGCGTTATATGGTCAGCATCAAACAAGGGGGACAAATATTCAACTGTAACAAATTAAACTAGTGGAGACTCGCTTTTTAAAAGCTTCTCTGCATTAATTTAAACTATGAAATGTCAGCTGAAATGGACATTAAAGATTAACGAATTTCAAATAAATCTAGAAGCTATACTTAATTCGGTGCTACTAAAGTATACGATTCGGCGGTCTACCTTTCAATTATAGCTTCTTATCTTGTTTACTAATTGCTTGTTTACATTCCAATGTCAATGCCCTTGACGATTGGTTAGGTTTAGTCATGATATTTCCATTAGTTTTAACGAAAATATCATGACTAAACTAACCAGTCGTAGGTAGGCCGCATACTATAGTAGCACCCTTAATTCAAATAAAGTTTAAAGTAACCACGTAAATAACAATGAAATATGATAATTCAATCAATAGCTAAATCAAGAAGCGAACACGGCAAATCTTAAGACGTTCTCAGTATGGAATCTCGACAACGACTTACTCTCTGGAGTCCCAAACGAAGCAAACTACGAACGAATCATCGTACCTTTGGCTTCTCCCAAAGGTGTGTAAAACTTCAACTATATCAAAGAAATTTTAGTATACATATCATATATACACTTACATAAGTATATGTGGGGTAAAATTATCTTAAGCCGGGTTTACACGAGGACAGTATATTGTCCGACAGTGCCCAAGACAGTAGCTGGAATCATGTAAACACCGTTGGGCAGTGAAGAAGACAGTAAAAAAGACAAGACAGTTGGCGCGACAGTAGCTGGCGAGACTTTCTATTTTTAGACAGCAGACGGTCCAGTACAACCGACTGACAGTGCACTGGTCATCGTGTAAACACTCATTGTAATTATTTTTTATTTATAGGCGTTATAGGACGTTCTAATGGAGAGGTTACCTGACCTAGGAATTAGAATATGGTTTCATGATGTTTGTTCGCAATTAGAATGCATCATCTGCGACAAAAACAGTGTTTGGGGAAATATTTAATTTATTCGACACCAAATTTTTGTTTTGTAAGGAATTGCTGAACACAGTGCCGTCATTCATTCTGCCATTGCATCCAACATCAATGTACCGAAAGCAGTAGTTTCCATCTACTATAGCTAGAGAATAGGTCCGGCCCCGGGAGTCGATCGGCACTCTGACCGTGCCACGCAACAGGCCGTCGACTGCCAGTCTGGCCAACCGTAGACAGCCCGCTGCACGGAGATTTGAGGAAGTTTGGCCACCAGCGCGTTGATGTTTTGGTTTGACGTCGCTTCTTCGCGTTGACGTGTCCTGCGCTGGAGGATGCAGCCACTGTTTAGAAGCTTCCTCGTCAGCTGCTAACACTTTTTTCACGTTGTTCTAGCTACTGTACCTGTTCAGACGTTTTTTATAAACAAATCTTTATAAACAAATATGCAATTTTGTCTTGCTCTCTTTGTTGGAGTTCTGAAAATGAATTGCCCTCCTCTCTGCTAAATTGCTCTAATATGGACTCTGTTTCTTCTCTTTCTTTTATTTTCACTAGAAATATGTCTAAAATTCAATACAGAAATCTTCTTGGGAAGAATTTAGCACCACAAAGTTAAAACTGTGAAGCACAAAATGTAAAGTATCTTAAGAGATAGTTGTCTGGAGCACTGATTATGTAGGCCAGTGAATCACTTGTTTTTAAATCCAAATTTTAACTGCGCAGTTTAAGGTTGTTCGGTGCTGTTGTCACAAATTGCCATAAATAGCGGAGAAGGCTCAGGTGTCGCTGCAGTCATTCAATTTCAACATTTATTTCATCCTCGCATAAAGGCTAAGTAGTATGCATGCATACTTACAAGCAACACAAAAGAACACCAGGTAATTCCACAGCTTACACTAAACAACATCAACATTCCACACACTCACAGAACCAAAATACTTGGTGTCACATACAACACATCATTATCTTTTGCAAACCACATTCAGGACATTAAAACCAAATGTACGTCAAGACTTAACACGCTTAGGGTACTAACAGGCACAAACTTTGGACACCAGCAAGAAACAACATCACTCATATACAAACAATATATTCGCTCAGTTATGGACTATGCTAGCCCATGCTGGGCACCCATTATCTCAAACACACACATAAACACCTTACAAACAATACAAAACAACGCACTTCGTATCATTACAGGATGCACTCAAACAACACCAATAGAACACCTGCACACAGAAACAAAAATACTAAAAGTTAGGGAACATTTAGACATGAGGGGAACACAATTCATGGCAGCAGCGACAACTAACCCACAACACCCTTGCCACTACATGTACAATCATGCACCAACACCTCGCACCATTAAGGTAACACCAGAGAGATATTATAACGAAATACTCCATTCCATACCACGCCCCACAGACATCACACAGTACAGAAAACACATACACACACACACCTAACCCACAAAGCACTGACACGACTCGGTCCGAATGCGGTCCTAGGTGCGAAGCCGCCACCCATTAACAGGTCAGAGATCAGCCTGAGCAGATCGGATCGAGTTAACTTAGCACGATTCCGATGTGGACATCACCCAAACTTACGGACATATAAACACAGACTAGACAACTCCATAGACGACACCTGCCACCTGTGCCAAGACACACCACAAACAATTGAACACATTATGACGGACTGTACCGCTCTAGCACAACAACGAACACAACACAACATCACTAGTGCGCTGAACCTCTGGTCCACTCCGGAGAGGGCGATCGGTTACCTGCGTTGCCGCCGGCTTGCTCGATCAGGGTGGGCTGATCGGCTAAACAACAACAACAACAACTATAGCTAGAAGGATAATGCGGTACGAGTGTTTGTAAGTGAAATACTGAGAACCTGCATTAAGTTGATTTTTAATAGTTGTGTTTTTACCATCCATCGCACCTATACCACCGGGGAAATTCCATCTCTCGTTGAATATCTTCTCAATCTCTAGCCATTGCATTTCGTCTCAGGAACCTGAAAAGTAGATATATATATATATATAATATATATAAACCTAGGTCTACTGCCTAATGTATAATTTGATATTGTTTGCTTGTAGGAACATTTGCATGACTGCAAGACTCCGGCATTTGATGATACGCAAGAAGAGGATGTTGGTGATAATGGGCTGGATAATATGAAAACTTTCACTTCCACGTGCATTACGTCTGTAGGGAAAAATGAATGCATTGATAACTGAAGAAAGACTCCATCAAATAGTATCAATGTTCACAGTTCTCCAGCATGTATCTCGCCATTACCATCATCATCACCAATTATACCCGAGGAATACAGTAATTCAACCTAGTCATCTAACGAACCAGATGCCAGAAAGCTTATCTCATCAGCTATGTCTCTGTCAGGAATATTTGAACATGACTACACAGTTATGTAAACAAAAGTGTTTTTAATAAAATAAATAGTCATTTGAAACCCGTCCCTATACGAGAAAATTAATTAGAAATATTTTTTATTTTCTTACCCCATTTTTTACTGTCTTCCAGTTCACTGTCTATAATATACTGACCACTGTCAGTACGTATTTACACGTAGTCAGTCGACTGGAACAGTGAACAAGACAGCTTACTGTCTTGGTCACCGTCGGACAGCACACTGTCCTCGTGTAAACCCGGCTTTACCCATTCAATTGTGGAAAAAGTTTCCACGTATGTATAGTGAGGAATAGAGGAAGAAGTGTGTTTTTGAGAGCATGCTGGAATGCTCACAAGGTAGATGAGACACGGAAAAAGATAAGCTAAGGACGATAGTGACAGGAGAAACGGGAGTTCCAGCATTCCATCTCCTACCTAACGTCCCCCACGAAGTATTTCCCTGGTTGATTGGTGTCTACAGTCTCCTCCTTATATGTACTGTACACGTGTAAGTACAGGGCCTATGTATTATGTTATATATATATATATATATATATATATATACTAGGGAATGAAACGGATACCCGGGTACCCACCCGTTATGAAAGAGCTGGGTTCAAATTAGGGAATAAAACGGGTACCCGGATACCCGGGTACCCACCCGTTATGAAAGAACCGGGTTCAAATACTCCATGATAATAACTGGTGCAGTAACTTTCTCTTAAAAATATATGTAATTGCGCGCGAAACATATAGTAGTATAGAAGTATATCTAAAGCTGATAACACACACGCAACCTTTTCGGTGGCATTAAACATGAAACCATGAAATAGAGTTGAAGCGTGACCATGTATGCAATTCGTATGAATTTGTTATGAAGTAAATGAATTATTTGCTTTGGTTTATGTTATTAAATAGAATAGTTTTCTTTTTTTTCCTCTACGTTTTTTCCTTACTGTAGAATATATATATATATATTTCTCCTGTATGTTTTTTTCCTACACACCGGCAAACCGGGTACCCTGATACCCGTCCGTTTGACTCATACCCGGGTAGATAAACTAAACTAATTTTCAATCCCTAATATATATATACGTGTGTGCGTGTGAAATTATTAATACGTGAAGAAAACGGAGAGAAAATATTAAATGAAAAGTGGAAATAAAGATAAGTAAAAATTTTAAAACAGAAAACGGAAGAACACAATTAAAGGCAGACTGAAAAATACAATTAACATTTTAAAAAATGAAACTATCACTGATGCGTATGTGAAATCTATAAAAACAGTATACACACACACACACACACATCACTGGCCCCGTTGGACTTGGGACCAATAAATCATGTTACGAGTACAAAGAAGCCAAAATCTCCCCCCTTAAAAATATGAACGGAAAAGCACAAGAGACAATAATACTATGTCAAGTCAGAATAAAAAATCTTGTATAATAAACCACTTTCATAAAGGCTTTAAGCTTAAACCTTCAAATAACCATACATACATACATACATACATACATATATATATATATATATATGTTTGCACCAAAATGTGTTCGATTTTTATCGTTTCGTTGATACCAAATAAGAGAGACAGCCTTTTAGTTCTATATAGGATAGGTTAGGCTAGGACGTTAGGTTAGGTCATGTTAGGTTGGTAAGATTAGGTTAACTGAACAATCAGAAGGTTCGTTTGACACAAACGAAACGAACAAGTTTTGGCGAATAAGTTCAATTTGGCCGCAAATGGTATAACACCATAAATATACCTCTAATTAAATTCTACAATGGTAAATAACTTAAACCACTGACAAAAGTCTAAATGGCGTAAGGGTACGATAGATACAGACTAACAGTTTGTTATTTATTTATCTTATCTTATCTTAATCTTAAATAAATAAATAAATACATACTGTACTTTCGGACCTAGTATTTTTCATGGACTGCTCTCGATTTTCCTACAAAATTGCAAACAAGGACAGTCGATGACCCTGATTTTGTTTCTGCAATCGGTTTTCTTGAGAAACCTAACCTAACCTAACCTAACCTAGTTTCTTATACTATTGTTTTTTGCAAGATATCGCACTAATTCTTGTCATTTTTTGTGAATTTGTATGGCGTAAGCGCTACACCAGCTCGGACTTATTCAAAAAAATGTTGGAGCGTATTGCATCGTTTCAGTAAATAAATTTATTCAATATCCAATAACATTTTTCTTTATCATTTCTCAAGAAAACCGATTGCAGAAACAAAATCAGGGTCATCGACTGCCCTTGTTTGCAATTTCGTAGGAAAATCGAGAGCAGTCCATGAAACATACTAGTCTCGTACTTTCAGTTATGAAACTCACACATCTGAATCACAGTCCAATATAAGTACCAAGTCCCCTCATAAAGTTTCATTTAATTCATAAACGTTCACACTAAAACTGATTCGCAGCGCCCTCCCTCGTTAGTAGTACAAATTACAAATCCCATTCAATAGTGTTAGTTATTAGGGCTGGGCATCCGGGATCCCGGAGGAAGTAAAGTAGACAGCTCATTTCCCGGGATCGAAATCCCGGGATTTCCCGATATTCTATTTTCAGGGGAGACTTTTAAACAGTTTTATTATGAGTATATTTATTTCATGCAAAGGCTTTTCACAATTGAATTTTCGTTCACTTTGAAAACTTTGAAAACCGTTTTCGCTTGAGTATGGGGTGAAATAATATCCCGGTATCCCGGATGCCCAGCCCTATTATTATGTAGCTGAATTGGTTGGACGTCAGTCTGGAATGGCTGCTAATTTCGGATTAGGACCAGGATTATTGCATACTGCGCTTCTTACAGTTGTAATGACGTCCAACGACATAAGACCAATATAACTTTCCACTATTTTCTAGAGAGAAAAAGTTGTGTAAACTGTAAGATGGGAAAAGTACCAAAATTTTGGAGTTGGACGAGTACGATTATGAGTACAGTATTTTTTGAGTGGTCGAGTACAAGTATACCTTCTTAGTGCTTGAGTACGAGCACGAGTACGGTTTTTTTTTGTGTTCGAGTACGAGTACGCGTGTAAGAGTGTGGTTTCAAACTTTAACTGGTGCTTGGCTGCTTGCATGAGCAAAGCTTATTAGACCATGTGAACTCATTGCAGTGGAAAGGGAAAAAATGTGACAGGAAATTAACAAAATGTATTTACTGTTACATATATATATATTGACGATTGGTTAGGTTAAGTCGTAATATTTTCGTTAGTTTTAACGTTTTATTTGATGAATTCATTTAAAAAATGTTTCCTAAAGATCCTAGTGTAGTTTACGTTCTCCAACTTCGACCTACAGTAGTCTTGTTTGTGTCCCCTTTTGCGTCAGTGGGACGTAAACTACACTTCCTCCATTTTTTTCTTTACCTACCTATTCAATACCTATTCAGTAATAAAACAAGACATGTTCTTCACTAAGGTTTTTCGCTACAAAAGCTGCCACTTAGTTATTAATAATATTGCATAAAAATACAGTAAATACATTTGAAAATATAAATCATATTGAAATTAAAATTATAAAATGTTGCCTTCATGGTACGCTGGCAATCTAGGACAGATCCTCTTCATATTTGAAATTAGTTTGAGTGCAAGTACGATTACAGCGATTTCAGATTATATCGAGTACGAGTATGAGTACTATTACGGCAATTTAAGATTAGGTACTTCGAGTACGAGTACAACAAAAACAGGAATCACCTGAAGATCAGGGCCACCAGCCTTCTTTAGTTAGCCTTATAAAGCTAACTAACGAAAATATTACCATTTAACCTAACCAATCGTTAGGTCAACTGTACGCCCTTGACGATTGGTTAGGTTAAGTCTTGATATTTTCGTTAGTTAGCCTTATAAGGCTAACTAAAGAAGGCTGGGGTCCCTGATCTTCAGGTGATCCGTGAAATTTACCACTTAACTTACGCTTACTATTTACGATAGACCACCCGGTGCTGGTTAAGTGTGCGGTCTACCTACGATTGGTTAGGTTTAATCATGATATTTTCGTTAAAACTAACGAAAATATCATGACTAAACCTAACCAATCGTCAAGGGCGATTGACAATGGGATGTAAACAAACAATTAGTAAACAAGATAAGAAGCTATAATTAAAAGGTAGACCGCCGAATCGTATGTAGACCGCACACTTAACCAGCACCGACCACCCCATCCCTCGAGGAAACAGCCTTATAAGGCTTTAAAAGTCCTTATAAGGCTAACTAACGAAGATTGGGGGCCCTGATCTTCAAGTGATCCAATTTCACTTTTCATGACACCTCATGAATGAGATGAAGAGACTTTGTAATTATATTAGACTATGGTTGAATTTAACATACCGTATTTTACGCCTCACAAGACGATACTTTTTTCCTGAAAAACGTCTCCAAAAATCACTTCAGGGCTCATATGTTGTTGTTGTTGTTGTTGTTGTTTAGCCGATCAGCCCACCCTGATCGAGCAAGCCGGCGGCACGCAGGTAACCGATCGCCCTCTCCGGAGTGGACCAGAGGTTCAGCGCACTCGTGATGTTGTGTTGTGTTCGTTGTTGTGCTAGAGCGGTACAGTCCGTCATAATGTGTTCAATTGTTTGTGGTGTGTCTTGGCACAGGTGGCAGGTGTCGTCTATGGAGTTGTCCAGTCTGTGTTTATATGTCCATAAGTTGGGGTGATGTCCACATCGGAATCGTGCTAAGTTAACTCGATCCGATCTGCTCAGGCTGATCTCTGACCTGTTAATGGGCGGCGGCTTCGCACCTAGGACCGCATTCGGACCGAGTCGTGTCAGTGCTTTGTGGGGTTAGGTGTGTGTGTATGGTTTTCTGTACTGTGTGATGTCTGTGGGGCGTGGTATGGAATGGAGTATTTGGTTATAATGTCTCTCTGGTGTTACCTTAATGGTGCGAGGTGTTGGTGCATGATTGTACATGTAGTGGCAAGGGTGTTGTGGGTTAGTTGTCGCTGCAGCCATGAATTGTGTTCCCCTCATGTCTAAATGTTCCCTAACTTTTAGTATTTTGTTTCTGTGTGCAGGTGTTCTATTGGTGTTGTTTGAGTGCATCCTGTAATGATACGAAGTGCGTTGTTTTGTATTGTTTGTAAGGTGTTTATGTGTGTGTTTGAGATAATGGGTGCCCAGCATGGGCTAGCATAGTCCATAACTGAGCGAATATATTGTTTTGTAGATGAGTGATGTTGTTCCTGCTGGTGTCCAAAGTTTGTGCCTGTTAGTACCCTAAGCGTGTTAAGTCTTGACGTACATTTGTTTTTAATGTCCTGAATGTGTTTGCAAAAGATAATGATGTGTTGTATGTGACACCTAGTATTTTGGTTCTGTGAGTGTGTGGAATGTTGATGTTGTTTAGTGTAAGTTGTGGAATTACCTGGTGTTCTTTTGTGTTGCTTGTAAGCAAGGTGATGGTTGATTTTGTGGCGCTACTTTGAGTCTATTGTGTGTGAGCAGTTGTATACTGTTTTATGTATGTTTGTAGGTTATTTGTAGCGGTGTCGATGTTGTTGTGGGTGGATGTTAGAGTGATATCATCTGCATATGATGATAAGGTAAGCTTGTTATCTATGGGTGTTGGAATGTCATGCATGTATAAGTTGAAGAGTGTTGGTGAGAGAACAGAGCCTTGAGGGACCCCGTTCGGAAAAAGCTTGTTTTTGATGACTTGCCATAAATGTGACATGTGAGTATCTTCCTGAGAGATAGTTGCTCAGCCACCTTTTGGTGTTATTGTGCATGTTTGTGTTGAGTATTTTGTTTATGAGAGGGAAGCGTGGGATAGC
>JAJOZX010000598.1:0-17500 GCA_023014485.1 Bathynomus jamesi
ACAGTAGTATAGCCGCAAAAGGGGAGAGTGCAAGAATGTTGCAAGTTATTATGTAATGTTGCAAAGGGGGTGGGGTTGTTGCAAAGGGGGTGGGGGTTGTTGCAAGGGGGTGGTTTGCAAAATTAAAAAAGAAAAAAAGAAAAAATTCCCCCAAAGGGGGATGCTGCAGGTGCAACAAGGAAAACTTGGAGGCGGCGTTATCCCCCAAAGAGAAAGAGAGAGAGGAGGAGAGGTGTTCACCTGGCAGGAGCCAAGTGCATATTAAGACTTCAGCCGAGTAGGCGTTGTTTTATAGGCTCCTAATCAGCCAGTTGGCTGTAAATGGCTTGAGTTGCCAGATAGCGCCATGTATTCATTTAATTCTAATCGAAGACTGAGTTGCCAGATACCACTTTTTAGCATTATTATTGTATACACTATTATAGACTCCTAATCAGCCAGTTGGCTTAGAAGGCGTAAATGGCTTGAGTTGCCAGATAGCGCCATGTATTCATTTAATTCTAATCGAAGACTGAGTTGCCAGATACCATTGTATACACTATTATAGACTCCTAATCAGCCAGTTGGCTTAGAAGGCTTAAATATTGCCAGATACCGCGATACCGTTGTATGCATTATTATATTTCTTAAAAGAATACCGGTAGTAGGTTTAGAAGGCGTAACATGATATAATTAAGTAAAACAACATTGCATCATTCTGTTTATTATAAATATATAGAAAATAAATATACATTTCAATTGAGGAATATGCATATAACAGTACAGGAAATATATACACACAATTATGGAGATATATATAAAATAAAATATACATTTCAAATAGAAATAAATATACATTTCAAATAGAAATATGCATATAATCGTACAGGGGAAATATCACGCAAAATATATAAATACAATTCAATAGAAATATGTACATAATCGTACAGGAGAAATATCAAGCAAAATATATATAAATACATTTCACTTTTTTTTCAAAATACTAAACTCGGTCTTAATCGAGTATATAAAATAAATATACATTTCAAATAGAAATAAATATACATTTCAATAATAATAGAAATATGCATATAATCGTACAGGGGAAATATCACGCAAAATATATAAATACATTTCACTTTTTTTTCAAAATACTAAACTCGGTCTTAATCGAGTTTACAATTACATCATTATTGCTCTGCATTACGCAGTATATGCGGCTTAATAATATTTCACCGCTTAAAGTATAGGGAAACCTGTATTCGATATGAAGGGCTTTCATATCGTTCAGTACTATTTTTGTTCCCACTTTACAACCGGTTGGTAAGTCATCTTTAAATACGTCTAGAATACAATCAAAAGCACGCACAAAGAGTTCATCGTTAGCTACATTATTAAACACAAGTTTATAAACACGCTTTTCCAATCGAGGGTTTATTTCTACCGACTCGAGCTTTTCAATCGTGAACTCACTCAACATAGCGGCAATTGAAATAATCTTCTAAATCGTTACGACAACTGCGCGTTATATAAAGAAATAGTTCTTCAGGGTGAACGGTGTAGGTGAGCTCAGCCTTGTACCGATCAATTGCTTTGTACCAAAGTTCATGGTATTTCAAAGAGTCTAAACTTTTTAAATAAACGTCCAGCTCTAGACCATTCTCACCAGCCCTACACTCGGTAAACCCATCGAGCAGAGCGGTGTAGGCGTATTCAAGTACTGTATCAAAATAAAGCATGTCCGTAACACGCGCGTCTAATATAGGTTTCAGCTTGCGGAATCCGACGATTTCAAACATTCTGTCGAGGATGAAACGGTTTCGCGTAGGAACAAGAGCGTTATTATCAGAAGCATTCTTCCACATCAGCCGTATATCAATGCACGGCCGATCGTTATTTATACACAACGTACATACAACGGCGTATGAGGGTGCGTCACTAATCTGCTCTCTTCTTGTACCTACGTTAGCAGGTATTTTATAACGATCTTCACTCCACTTCTCAACTATCACGAAGATTCTATTCATCTCCTCGATACTTAAATAAACCCGTTTGTTTGTCGGTCTACATTCCGTTTCCAGTACATAGCTAATGGTACCGGAATTACGCCTGAACACGCGCAACGATTTCGTCACGGACACATCGTACGAGGCGTTGAGAATGCTGCTCAAAGGAAGTTCCATCGTATTCGAGGAGCGCACGTCCACTCGGCTCAAGCTCTGAGATAACTATGAGCCGTGTGAGGCACGCAGGTAGGCAGGAATGGTTCGACGGGCGGCTGACTCGATGATACGTGAATGGGCTTGTTCGTATGACCGCGAGTCGAATTGTACATATTTCGGTACAAGAATTAATTTCATCACTACCAGCCTACGCACCAGACAGTTTGGATAAGAACTAGGAACATTTTATGTTTTACTAAACATCTCCACACTCCGGCGCACTATTTGAGAGGAACATATGTTCATATTTTTCCTTTCTGCCCATCAAACGATACTCGTCTCTAAACTCTGTTAAAAATTCACGCAGGGCACTAGCCACAACCTCACTACGAACCTCATCATGATATACGTTAATATAGTGATAAAAATACTTAAGATTGTCCATGATCACGAGATTCACATTTTCAGTCGTAGGGTATGAGTAATCGACATGGTGTAGCATGACGTAATACCGCTTGTCACACCACCCATCAGCAAGACTCATTATCCATACCTGCTGCTTCTCTTCTGCACGCGTTGTTTCTTTTACTTCACGGTGTATGTGAGACTTTATAAAGTTTAGCTCTGCAGTATACTTCAGCACATCGTCTGTGCAACGAAAGCCTTCAACGGTCTCACCAGAACATCCGTAGAGTATTTGTACATCTTGGAACTTCGCACAATCCAATGTGTTTTTAAAAGAGGCATAGGAGGGAGGAATAGGAAGTTTTTCGGTATCCACCACATCCTGGCACTTTACTGAATACCATTTCGTAAACGTTGTGCAAGCAATATTAAAGGTAGCCATTTGAATACACGTCTGATCTGAATACACGTCTGATCTCTCGGGCTTACTGCGGTCGACTGACCACGCAGGGACTCCCAGATAGTAGCATGACTCACGGTCTTACAGTGGGCGGAGCTTAGAACTTTCACCTGCACACACACACACACACACACACACACACACACACACAGGAGAAAGTGAAACGCTATTTGAAACATGATTTATTTAACAAACGAGATATTCAAGTTATATATATTTACAAATACGATTTAATAAACGAGATATTCAAGTTATATATATATTTACAAATACGTGTAATAAATCAATTTTACAAATACGATTTAATGAACGAGATATTCAAGTTATATATATATTTACAAATACGTGTAATAAATCAATAGATACGATTATATACAAGACGTGTGAGTTAACAATAGAAGCATCATTGGTATCCAAAGGGTACGGTATCATAGGTACCAGGTAACTGGTAACGTTTCCTATAGGTGTTACGGCACACCTTCGTACCCCTAAGTTCCTTCACGCCCCCCAGCTTCTGCGCCCGAAAATTGTGGGTGCCTACAATTAGTTGGGGAGGTTGTTCATCATCGTCCAAACATACTAGATCCTTCAACGACTCAAAGTTAACAACCTCCCGATTCGCATGGTTGAGCGTAATACCCTTTGCCTTCACGATATATTTCATTTCCTCCCCCACCCTGACCCGTACCCCATAAGTCTTAGGTCCTGTTGAGGCAAAAGAGTCGGCGTATGCGTTGTCCCCATACTCATCCTTGATCTCATCAGTGAGCTCGCCGAGGAACTCCCCAATAGTGGGCATGTATTCACCCTCCCTCTCTGTGAATATCACGCTATCTGTATCGGCATACAATACTCTCCGCCCAAGAGAATGCAATAGACCCCAAAGTTTTATACGGGCGTAGGCTGTTGTGAAGCTGGCCACAGGTATGTTTGTAACCCTTGAGGTATCTGTGGCAAATTCAGTGTTGTTGTACTTTATTACGTAAGTATTACCTACATTTACGATCTCCATGACCTCTTTATCGGGGGCATTGGCATAATCCCAGACATCGCTATAACTTTGTGCCAAATGAATGCTCCCTCTGCCGGTATTCTGCGCAAATTTTCCCCATAGACTGTTTAGACACAACTTTGCACTAAAGCGCTTGCCAGGATTCTTTACAATTTGGACACGATCAAGTTGTATACCTTCGCGGTCGCGGTAACGTTGAATATAGGCAGACTTTTCATCTTCGGTATCAACTCCTCGCGGATACCCTGATGCCTCAACCTTATCCTTCAAAAAGGTGTTTATATATGGTGTGAAAAGGTTGGGTAGCTTCTGAAACCTCCACACCTCATGTATCTTCAGTATTCTATAACCATGGCGTACGGCTAGGGCCAACTCAGGACTTGTATATACGCCTCTGATCTTACGCTGGTGGGGTATATGGTTACATTCGCCGTTATCCTCTTCCGCGCACTTCACGCACAGGGGAAACATGAGCTTGTCGTCGATAACGACAGGTAAGATCGGCATCCATAAATTGCGTGGGGGGAGTACGTCTACGAAAGAGAGCCCAAAGTAACGATCATTCAAATTTTTTGAAAATTCATTGATGGAGGGTAGGCTAGGTCCCACCAGTTTCTCAGGAGCGCCCACGGGGTACGGATTGCTCTTCATCACGTATGGGTATAAAGAACAGAAATCGTAGTAATGGAGCTTCACGCCCTCCGTAGGTGGAAAGTATAGTCTGAAAGGATTTGTACGTCCTCCAAACAAGCTATCACCACATTTGAGAGGATCCAGCACCATTGAACGCTTGATCGTTTTTATTTCCTCACGGTACACCTCGTCTGTCTCCATCCGTGCATCATATTCATGCTCCCACAAGACTTTGTGAGTGAACTGTGATCCTATAAGTTGATCGCGGGTGCGGGTTGATGCGAGACAGTCGGCAGGAGACCTACCGTGGATATCTCCGGTGATTCCGCACTCAGGACGGGGGCATCCATGCCACCAGCAACCGTTAAAGGAGTACACAGTCTTCACACCAGTGACACGGTTTTCACTTAACCCATCAACCCAAAAAACACGTCCATTAATCTTAATGGGTACTTCACCCGTGTTGCGGGCGTGCTTTATGTATACACCTGTCTGTTGCTGTAGGTGTATGAGCCAGTAAATAGCCTTGTGCCGTAACTGCGGGGTTGTTTCGGTGAATAATGGCTAAGGTGTCTTTAGGCATGAAGTTATTCTTGAACACCGTAAAACATAATGATGCGATGGTGGTTGCGACTTGCAGTGGATCGCATTTGAAACGGGCTATGTACATCCTTCTAAAGGCCTGGAAACATACTCTAAGCACGCGCACATCATTCACGCAATAACGCTCACATTCATCAGCTATATTATAAGGGTTACTTTCATTAAAACTGTCGTAGTATCGATCAAAGTCTTCACGTTCATCCATACAGTCAAAATAATGTTTGGGGGGTGGTGGGCCTACGTAGTTTAAAGTCTCGCTGGTGAGGAAAGTGTAAGGGAAGTATCCTTTGGAAACTTCAGCTGCTACTCCCATCACCTTGGGTAGCTTTGCTAATTTACAAGGTGTGAATAATAAAGTATCTTTAAATTGTACATTGCCTCTTATCTGCATCTGTATTAATTTGTTGCCTCTTTTCAATGGATCACCTGTAAATATCTCAGAGGATTCGTGTTCAAGCAACTCCTTATAAAGGAACTGCGTGTCAAACTTTGCCCCGTTATGGGCGAGAATATACACAGTCATTTTTTTGAACTTGTCGGCTAACTTGACAATATAGGACACAAATAGTTTCACAGGACTATCGCGGACATTCGTTTTAAAAACGTTTGTCCGTTTACCACATTTGGGGCACTCGTCACATTCGATACCCATACACTCATCACAGATGGTCTGGCTCACAAGTAAATGTGGAATTACCTCTTTGGTTTCAGCGTTCGTATATGTTTCTATATCGTAGTATACAGTTATACAAGGGTTATTTTTAGGCTTAGCATCTTTCATATAACATACATGCTTTACTCCATCAGCCTTATATTCCTCCTGGCATGTAGGACAGTGAATTACGTCACACTTGTGCTTAAATTTCCCCCAATTATCCATTGTGTGAAACATACCACATTCACAGATTCTCATTTTCCTGCACGTGCCAATTGATTTATGGAAATCAAAACAGATATTATTGAAAAATGTGCGTCTACACACATCACAGTCTCTCTTCTCAGCTTCAACTACACGGCTTTCACATTTGGTGCTTTTACACTGCTCACATACCATGTGACATTCTTTACAATGTCTCACTATATCATCCGCAAACTCGAGGCACCCCTTACACAAATCATGATGTCTCCCATATTTTCGACTTTTGTCATAACTAGCGTAAAGCCCCCTTATATTACGGATGGGGAGATACGTTGTCCCTGACAATCCTAAAATAAGTAGGGGTCTTGTACGATCTCTCACACAGCTTTTAAAAACATACACAGTCCTACGACGATCATCCAACCCAAACACAACTATGCGGACATTCATTTCCTGTTCTACCCTTCTCAGCTCTTCAGGACCCATATTACAGTCAAATTCAAGTTCACAGTCTACAGCTAGTTTACGGGCACGCTCCACGACTGTAGGCAACCAAATTTTTTGAGTTCGTGTATTTTGTACAGTAAACATACGTGCTAAGAGTACTGCTATAAAGCCGCAACCACGATCGACGTTTATATGCTTTCGGTAAATAGTCGGAGAATTGAAGTTAAGAGTATACGGTATGGCACTATGACCCGCAACACGGTATACATGGTCAATATTTACCGTGAAGTTGTCCATATTGAAGGCTATACTACTTTGGGCGGCTTGCATTATACGTCCTAATATATATTCTACATCTTCAGCCGCCAAACGTCTAAATGGCACTATCACCCAATAATCGTCTACATCACCGTCATCTGACCCGAATCCAAAGGACAGACTCGTCCTGACTTCACGCTCGTCACGATTCTGAAGAGCAAACTCTATAATATGCTGTACAACCCGGCGTAACCCGCGCTCAATTCCATTGCTATACATGACTCTAGGGTCGACCCTGACTCTATACCGATTTCTAGTCAAGGCTGGGGTGGGGGCTGCGGATCGCACCAATTCGAGCGTTATACCATCCTCAACAGAACGGGGGGCGGCAGATGAATTAGGGGGTATATTAGGGAAGGTGCTGCTGGGGGGTCTGTTGCGTAGGAGGTTGAGGGTTGGGGCTCTATTATTGTAGACTTAACAGAACGGGGGGCGGCGGATGAATAAGGGGATATATTAGCGGGAGGTGCTGCTGGGGGGCTTGTTGCGTAAGAGGTTGAGGGTTGGGGATCTATTACCGCTGCAACAGGCGCGTATTTCGGGCGCTTTATACCTGACGTGGGGTTCTCATACCTCCGCTTTGGACGTGCTACCGGTATCGCTGGTGAGGGTCGTTGGCAGGGGAGGAGATCACAACTACACTGTCGTCGAGGTCATCCGTAATGTCAATGATGGGCTGCTCTACCTCATCGTCATTCACGGTTCTGTGGGAGAAGAAATATAAGGAACAGCACTCAAAATTTGTAATATTTTGTAAATGACCCACTTAGGAGTGTGACGTGTTAGAAATGGACTCTGTAGAAAAATTCAGATTCACGAGCCCATCCACATGTATTATATCTGGACCTACAGGATGTGGTAAAACTGTGTTTATGCTTAAAATCATTAAAGAAAAGGGAGAGATGTTCTCGAAATTTGTGCGTAAAGTTATATGGTGCTATTCGACGTATCAATCAGTGTTCAACGAGTACCAAGATGATATTTTGTTCCACAAAGGCGTATATGACGTTAATTCGTTAAAGGGAAATGAACATACAATCATTGTAATTGACGATCTCATGTTGGAGATGGATAAAACGTTTGCCGAGACATTTACAGTATTCTCCCACCATCTTAACATAAGCGTGTTCTTCATCAATCAGAATCTATTTTTCAAAAATAGATACATGCGCGATGTGTCGTTAAATACGCAATATCTAGTCTTATTCGCGCAACGTAGAGATGTATCACAAATTGGGGTATTAGCCAATCAAATGTTCCCGAATCAGCGTAAGGAGTTTTTGGAAGTTTATAAAGAAGCTACAAGCACGCGTTACGGATATTTGCTTTGCGACCTTCATCCGCGAAACACGTTTAGAGTGCTTCTGCGAACGAATATATTTCCAAACGAGCCTGAAACGGTGTATATTCCAGAATGACAAAGAGACTAAAGAAATACCGTGAATTAATAAAAATCTATCATCGACTGCCCCGGGCATTGCAGCAGATGTTTATTAAAAATATCGATGCCGACTTTTTAAAATGCATCTGTGAAATCTGTCTTAACGTTATAAATTGCAATGTATCAATGAAAACCCATCAGAAGGCTCGCCTACGCCGCTACAAGAACATAATACGTGCACTCGCTCGTAAAAGCCAAACTGTAGCGAAGAAAAAACGAATTATTGTACAAACAGGAGGGTCATTTCTCCCCATCTTATTTTCAGTTTTGGGTCCTTTACTGACTAGATTAATATAATGAAGAAAGTGGTAGTGATTCCCCACGAGGTGTACGCTTCACTGCAAAGGAATCCAGACACGTATCTAGATCCCCGTAAAAGCAGACTTAAAAGAATGGAAAGCGAATTGTTAGCCCTATTAAACAGTGAAAAAACACCTGATGAGAAAAGAATCTTATACCAAGAAGCTCTGCAGAAATTTCTTCACGAGTACGAAAATTATAAGAGCCCTACAGAGATTCCTGTGGTTATTAGGCACAGCACGGGGGACGATGGACATGGCGACATAGGATCTGCCCGACGATACAGCTGACCAACCAAAAAGATTAGCCACACAACATATCGAACATGTATTAAAAAATACCCTCCCACTTACATTGAGGAGTAAAGGCTTAAGTCTTTATAATCTATTGAATGAGGATCCCGCCATACAATGGACCGATACAGGGGAGATCATTGTGGAAGGATCAAAGGTACAGGGATCGAATATCGTAGACATTGTCCATGATCTGGTGAGAAAGTGGGATAGGCCATCACCATCAGGATGGAAGCATATTAAAGCAAGACTACAACAAATAAATGTCCCTAAAACGTTGATAGGAAATCTGAACAGGTTAAAAGACTTGGAGCATGCAACGCCTGTGACACAATTGAAGGCGCCGTCACCCCCGGCGGTAACACCTTTGAAGAGGAGCAAGAAGAGGTTAAACCAACCCTACCCACGTGCCTCTAAAATACGCAAATGGCTAACGTATTAACTAAACGCTATTATGACATTTCTACCCCATCCTCTTACGGCGGCGTAGATAGACTGTACAGAAGTGTTTACGGAGTAGGAAAAAAAGATGTTGAAAGATTTTTGAGGGAGCAGGACGCTTATACGCTTCATAAGCCTGTGAGAAAAAGGTTTAAAACAGCCAAGACAACGGCTTCCTCGATTGATTCTATTTGGCAAGCAGATTTAACAGACATGCAAAGATATTCTGTGTATAACGATGGTTACCGCTACATTCTATTCATAATAGACGTATTCTCTAGATATCTGTGGCTAGTTCCTCTGAAAAATAAATCACCTGAAACAGTTGCTAAAGCCACCAAAACGCTAATGTTAAAAGAAAACAGGGTTCCTGGCTATTTTTGTACGGATATGGGGAAGGAATTTATAGGCCGTGCTTTTCAGAACATGTTGACAGAGTTTAATATCAGCTATTACACAACCAATTCTATACATAAGGCTTCTTTAGCTGAAAGAGTTCAGCGCACCATAAAGGAACGCATGCACCGTTATTTTACACATAAAAACACATACAGATTTCTAGACATTCTGGAATCATTGGCATCATCCTACAACCGCTCACACCATCGCACGATTGGGACAACACCTAACGAAGTTTTAGAAAGAGGTACGCTCCCGAGAGAGATGGATCACCACCACCACCACCACACTCTGCGCGTTCAAAATCAATGATTATGTAAGGCTGTCGCGTTCGGGGAACAAATTCGCAAAGGGTTTTGAGCAAGGATGGACACGCGAGATTTTTAAAGTTAGGGCTGTGAGACCTAAAGGTGAGATAATGATGTATTACATTGAAGATTTGAATGGGAAGAAATCTCAGGAGGCTTTTACCGCGAGGAATTGCAGAAAGTTGCGTTTAATTTAGAAAAAATGTGTTTAAAATTGAGAAAATTTTAGGAAGCAAAGGTTCAGGAAAGAGAAAAATGTACCTGGTGAAATGGCTAGGGTACCCAGAAAGCTTCAACACCTATATAAAAGCTGATGCAATAATGAAGCTTAAATAGTATGCAACATGGCTCCTAACCATTTCTACGTCACACTCCCGTCCTCCTCGTCCCTGTCTGTACACCTAACAACACACTAGCCAACTTTGTAACAGAACTCCATGCACATTGAATTGGGTCGTGATTCGTATGAGGTGGGGATATGCGAAATTCAGCTGGACACCGTCTTTTTAAATATTGAACATAAAGAAACCGTTTTTACGATTCTTAGAGACATTGACGAGTGTGAAAAAGCTGGGGTAGCTATGGATGAAACTATGCGTATCGCTCGGACTAAGGTTGCACGGTATTACAGTACAGAAGTAAGACTAGGACCGGGTCAATATGGTTCGGCCGAGGATGTTGTGAGAGGCTTAAACGTAAGTTTAAGAAACTCAAACCTTACGAATGATTTAGTATACGAAATCGTAAACAACCCTGCACATACACTAATCCTAAAATCAAAGACTAACAGACGTATTAAAGACCATAGAAAGTTCCAAATTCTAGCCAATGGCCGATATAGCGCAGCTTCCAAAGAGACACATTTCACGAGACACAGCATGACTTGTCCAGATTAATGTATCAATTGAAGATGGAGAAATTGGCTGAAAGGTCCCCAGACATGTGCTATATTTACAGTAATATAGTGGAGCACCAGTTTGTTGGGGATACCCAGGCACGCCTGCTGCGCATTGCTCACATCCCCAACCATAGAGGAAGGAGTTTGAGTATTACATATGACAGACCCCATTATGTGAATGTCGCAACTAATTTAATAACCAATATCTCAATATATATAAGAACGATTGAGGGTGAAAACTTCCCATTCGGTAACGGGAGCTTAACAGTGAAGCTACACTTTCGACGCACTGAGTTATAATGGATAGAAAGCCTTTCACCGTCTATCGAGGGGTGCGTACCAGCGCGGTAGTGGACTTGGGTCCATTTTTTCATCCATACTACGTACGGCTGTTCCTTTGCTGAAGAGGGGTGCCAGATACCTTGGAAGGAAAGCGCTACAATCAGGTATTAACACTGCAGAAGACATATTGGCCGGGGCTAAACCTAAAGAGGCTCTAAAAAAACATTTAAAGCGTACACGGGACGAAATCATCAAAGATGCAAAGAGAAAAATGCGTGGTGGCGGGAAGAAGCGGGCTGCCCGGAAGAAGGGGTCACGTGGTATTAAACGTAAAAGGCTATCAAAAAAGAAGTGCTGTAAGCGAATGAAACCTATGGTTGACCACTTTTTTGACTGATATAAGCTAAGGACATTGATCTCATGAATCATAGTTTGTTTACCACTTGTCGAGAGAGGAGTCACTATTTCGCCATGGCACGCTTCATCCACCCATGTAGTTCACAATGCTGTAAATCGGAGCTGTCCCTTTTTGAGCTACCTCCAACCCAAGTTTCTATTGAGCACAGTGACTTTATTACAATTAACCCTTTAAACACAATTAGTTCCCCGAGTGCACCTATAGAATTCGTGATACCCAGCTCAGGCCCTTACTTTTTTGATCCAAGCTGTGTGCACATGTACGCTAAGCTACGTATAGCCCATTCTGATGGAACGGTCTGCGATGACAAATATGCTGTATACCCTGAAACAAACTTTCTGCACTCCATATTCAACCAGTGTGACGTATATTTAAATCAGACCAACATATCGGCAGGCACGGGGTACTATCATCTACGAGCCTATCTGGAAAATGTCCTCAACTTTTCCAAAGAAGCGAAGGCTACCTTTTTAAGTGCGGAGGGATATTATCAAACTAAAGATGAAAATAGTATAAAGGACAAATTTAAAAATTCTAAAAAGAAAATATACGAGTGTTTTGGACGGTTGCACACAGATTTCACTTT
The DNA here is from genome assembly GCA_023014485.1 of Bathynomus jamesi. Taxonomy (NCBI): domain Eukaryota; kingdom Metazoa; phylum Arthropoda; class Malacostraca; order Isopoda; family Cirolanidae; genus Bathynomus; species Bathynomus jamesi. Next base: position 12,245 of record JAJOZX010000598.1, read on the forward strand.
CCAGGAGAAGTTGCTTGTGAACGGGGTGGATATGAAAATAAAGCTCACCCGCACGAGTCCTGAGATCTGCTTAAATCTGGCTGCGGATCAAGAAGAGGGTGCAAAGCCCGTTGTGGTTCACATTATGGACACATACCTCCGCGTACGGCGAGTGAAATTAAGTTCACCAAAACAACTAGAAATTGAGAAAAATTTACTAAACGCTACAGTGAAATATCCTATTAACAGAGTGCAGATCAAACTATATACGGTTCCTGCAGGGTTGGCATCGAAGCAGATAGAAAACATTGCCCTGGGAAATCTTCCTAAAAGGATATTAATCGGCATGCAGGACCACGCTTCGGTGAATGGAAAATATAAAAGAGTGCCTTTAAATTCGAGAATTTCGGACTTAAAAATATAACTCTATACGTTAATGGCACTGCTTTGGGTGGAACAATGGGTACGGACTATTCATCAGACGCTGTGTTACCTCTTTGTGCCAGAGCCTATAGTAATCTGACCCATATTGCAGGTGATTGTGATGAGCTTGGTAATGGGGTAACGCAGGAAGAATTCATTGATCAATTTAACCTTTATCCGTTTGACATTACACCTGACTTATCTGCTAGCGTAAATACCCATTTAACCCCACAGCAGAGCGGAAACATCTCAGTGCGGCTGGAATTCGCCAAGCCTATAGACGCTCCTATTAGTGTACTAGTATATCTCGAATCGCAAGCCCTAATAGAAGTAGATAGATTTAGGAGCGTTATCACTGACTTTTAAAATGGATGCTAATACACTTCAGAAAGTAATGGAACGAGTCACACGTTCCAAATTTATCGGCGTGTTTGCGAAGAATGAAACATTGAGTTTGCCAAGTACGCGAGAATGCGGTAGTCTTATTGTGAACACAGACATCATCGGTAATGAAGGGATTCACTGGATCGCTGTCTATTTTAAAAATAGACAGCGCCTGTACTATTTTGATTCACTCGGTACTCAACCCTGGAGTGACCCTATTATTGTAAAATTTCTCGCTCAGTTACATATTCCCGAAGTTGTATGGAACCCATTTCGCATGCAAGGATATTTTACTAATGTTTGCGGAATGTACTGCGTCTCATTTCTCATGCATATGTCAAATGATAAAGAATTTATAAATTTTTTAAATTTATTTGACCCGTGTCACACTCGCCGAAACGATGAAATGGTATGCAGACAGATAAAAAACCGTTTTCCAATTGTACGTACTCGTTGTATATTATAATGTTTTTGTTCGTATATTTGTAACGATATATTCTGTAGTTGTTTATTGTACTGATTTCTTTCATTTAATAAATTTATGAAAATATATTGTGTCTTCTTATCCCAAAAAGATCGAAAAACACTTACATTATTTCGGTGTGACATTGTTGACTGATCAGTATATCCTCCGTATTCCGAGATTCTTCAAAAGATTGTATAACACGTGTCAAATCCTCATCGGACCTTAAAGGATTAATGTTCATTCTTTTAAAACATATACAGAGTATACAGACAGATCCCCATTATGTGAAGATATCTTTGGTTCGAGGAATAACATTGATTGCCATAAAAAATTTCGATTTTAGCATAATGGGGATAACCAAATAACATTGATTGCCATAAAAAATTTTGGCGAGTATCTATTTGATGAGATACTACAACTCTCCATATATATATAAAAACGAATTATAGACACTTACATTTCTATGGTAGTCCCATGCGTCGGATTGTAAGGAGCGTCACTGCAAATATCTTCAACGGTTTGCGTTGGAAATAATTCGCCACGGTCAATCGCATTGAAAAGATTAATTGCGGTTAATGCTGCAGTATCACTTTCTTCATACAATTCCGGGGAGACGTACAGGTCCATGGTGGAGGATGTGTGACATTGCTGACTGTTCAGTATACCCCCCGTATTCCGAGATTCTTCAAAAGATTGTATAACACGTGTCAAATCCTCATCGGACCTTAAAGGAATAATGTTCATTCTTTTAAAACATATACAGAGTATACAGACAGATCCCCATTATGTGAAGATATCTTTGGTTCGAGGAATAACATTGATTGCCATAAAAAAATTTCGATTTTAGCATAATGGGGATAATCAAATAACATTGATTGACATAAAAAATTTTGGATAGTATCTATTTGATGAGATACTACAACTCTCCATATATATATAAAATCGAATTATAGACACTTACATTTCTATGGTAGTCCCTTGCGTCGGATTGTAAGGAGCATCACTGCAAATATCTTCTACGGTTTGCGTTGGAATAATTCATCACGGTCAATCGCATTAAAAAGACTAATTGTCGTTAATGCTGCAGCGTCACTTTCTTCATACAAGTCTGGGGAGACGTACAGGTCCATGGTGGAGGGAATGATTAATCACTGACGCGAAAATAGCTACTGTTACTCCCAACTGAAAAATATCCCCTTTTATATGCACAATCGCCAAGCTCCGCCCAAAAGACCAGATGTTCGTAGTGATTGGCTGCCGATGTAGCTGGGTGGAGCTATGACGTGTACCAATCCGCTATAACGGGACCGGATGAGTAACATATATATAAAATCGTGTTTCTTGAATTATAGGCACTTACATTTCTATGGTAGTCCCTTATATTATATTTTTACTTACAAGTTAATAGTATTGTTTTCTTGTGTTAACATAATTGCTAACTTATTTTATAATAAAGAAATTATATCCTAATTATATTTTTAAAATAGCATTCGGTTTCCACATTAAACTGTGGGCCTAAGGTGACGTGAAAACTTTATCCGTTGTCACTCTTCGAGCTAGTTGTTATTATTACTAAAGAGAAAATCATGCATGCTTTTCGGTCATACTGCTGACTCGTTTCAAATGATGCATTAACATGCTTTTCGGTCATACTACTGACTCGTCAAATGATGCATTAACATGCTTTTCGGTCATACTACTGACTCGGGGTCAAATGATGCATTAACATGCTTTTCGGTCATACTACTGACTCGTCAAATGATGCATTAACATGCTTTTCGGTCATACTACTGACTCGTCAAATGATGCATTAACACGTTTTTCGGGCATACTACTGCCTCGGGTCAAATGATCCTGTTATTTTAAATCCGGTTCAATAATCCTGTTATGTTGAAATGTGGAAGAGTAAGCAACGACTCCCTGACGAGATGTATTTCGTAGGTTAGGTTAGGTTAGGTCTCTTACATATAAAAACCCATTCACTAAGAGCATTGGCTTTCCTTTCTCACTAGAAACAAACTCTGCCATTTTTCGATTATTATTTATTATAATTGTGGGTATAGTTAACCTGAAAAAAAGAAAGTAAATTTAAATTAGTACACTTAATTTTAAATAATATTTTGGGAAAAACTGAGTAAATGGAAATATTATTTGGATTCCTTTATTTGAACAAAACTCTCGCTCTCTTTCTATATATATATATATATATATATATATATATATATATATATATATATATATATTAGTACATTCAGGTATGCCTACCTTATTTCTTTCGCTGATTGCTATTTAATATAATTGTGTGTATTTCTAAGAGTCGGAGTGAGGTGAGGTTTTGATCGATTTGACTGGTAGAAAGGTAAATTATGGTCAATCGAGTTGGGCAGATTCTCGGAATTCCTTTCCTCTAGCGGATTGTGTTTTGGTTAATTTCAACTTTTAAATGAATTTTCGCAAATTCTCGTATTTTTTCAATTTTTTTCGCATGGAATGAGGCTCTTGTGTTTCATAAATTTTCATCTCGTATGGAGTGAAGGGATACTTATCAGGGATTGGGGGAACCCCATTGACCACGACGAAACCCTATTTATGAGATAAGATGAAATAGTGATTTGAGAATAATCTTTGTGCAGTTTAAGTAAATACATTTATTCAAGTAGAGGTTGCAACCTCTCCTTCCTTCTTCATGCGAATACTGTAATGTTCTACATAATGATACAACTTAGATATATATATATACGGGTTTGGGGAATGACGATCGTCTGTTTTGAATTGTTTCATAAATTTTCATTTCCGTTCGTTTTTCCCCACTGATATTCGAATGTTTATAATAAAAATTGAGTGTGTAAAATTATTTATTTGATAAACAGAATTTAATTGGATTCATCCCAACGTCAGACCATTACTTTGGTCTTATATAATTATTTTAGGAGAATTTAATAAACATAATATTAAAGTACATTTCTTTCTCATTAAAATGTTCAGGGTCACGCGGCCTGTTTTGCTTTTTTTTTTTTTTTTTTTTTTTTTTTTTTTTTTCACTACAGATTTGTTTGTGGGTACTTCTTTTATTTATTTCTTGTAGCACTTGTGTTACCTTATTTCTATACAATAATGTCTTGAAGTGAGTGATACTGACATCGTGTGTAATGATTCATTGAGGCAGTGAAACTCATTTTCTTTTCAGATATGCAAGTTACCCATAAAATTTGAAGCTAAAGTAAGTAAAGAAAACTAATTTTGCTGGGAGACTTGTCTTGCTAAGAAGCCTCCAAGACTAAACTTCTCTCTACTTTTTTTTCCAACGTCAGACCATTACTTTGGTCTTAGATAATTATTTTAAGAGAATTTAATAAACATAATATTAAAGTACATTTCTTTCTCATTAAAATGATGCATAATAATATATATCTAGCAAGAACAATCCGATCATTGCAAAAAAACTGGAAAGGTATGCAATTCCAGGTTTAATAATAATAAAGATTGTGTGTAAAAATTATTTATTAATAAACAGAATTTAATTGGATTAACTACCGTCATATATATTGTGGTACACTATTTAAATGGATGATTAATATATGGTTTTCTGGGACACATGGCGCTATCTGGCAACTGAATACATTGCGCTATCTGGCAACTCAGCCAGAATAGAGGTTTATAAAAGACCGAGAAGCTGATGAAAGAATCATTCAAGCTCGGCTCCCAGCCGAGCAAGGACCTCTGGTCCTTCTCTTTCAGGCCCTTTGGGAAAGCCCCTTAGAGGCCTCTTAGGTTAGGTAAACGAAAATAACTTGGGGGAGAACTCCTCTCTCTCCTTCAGGTGTCTCTCTCTCTCTCCTTCAGGTGTCTCTCTCTCCTTCAGGTGTACCCCTACCCCTTGGCTCAGCCAACTGGCTGATTAAGAGCCTATAAAACAACGCCTACTCGGCTGAAGTCTTAATATGCACTTGGCTCCTGCCAGGTGAACACCTCTCCTCCCTTCTCTCCTCCTTTCTCTCTGGCCC
>JAJOZX010000598.1:20000-37500 GCA_023014485.1 Bathynomus jamesi
AGAGTGAGGTCCATGGTGTAATGGTATCGCGTCTGACCGGCAATCGGAAGATCCCGGGTTCGATTCCCAGGTGGTTACCTCATTTTTTCATTTGTTCCGTTCTCTCTCTCTCGTCTTGCGCGGAATATCTCCTATACAAGCGTCGTTCTTTACGTTATTTATACTGCGTGTTCTTTGCAGTTGAATGTGTATATATATATATATATATATATATATATATATATATATATATATATTATATATATAATTTTCAGCAGCCTCGGAGATTCGCAATTGGCCCGTCCTTCCTGCCTGCATCATATATATTACCAAGCAAGTCTCTCTACAGTTTACATGTTTCCTCATTGTCTAAAAGTTCTTTCTTATTGCTTTCCTTATTGTACTGGACAGCACAACCGATTTTTTAAATGGTATTTAAGTATTATGTTCAGCTACATAGCTACTAGATAAGCCCACCACAGCTTAGTTTTCTAGCATAATCATGAAACAAGAAACAAGATTATATTATCTTTATTTATAATTCTTTTTAGTATCTTACCTACCAACAAATGTTAAACCAATGCTGTTGTAATTTCCCGCATCCTTTCCTTGAATGGACAGAACATCAGCTCAGCAACCTCTGCATAATTAATCACTTCAAGTAACGAACTACATCTTTCTTTCATGAAACGAACCAGCTATTTAAATTATCTAATATTCCATTGTTCACCACAACAGTTGGCAAGACACTTCAAAAGCCAACCTTGTAATAAAAATGTCTACAAAAAAGTATTTGTATATTTCTACCAAAGTGGAGGGCTTTGTAGCTTTGTAACTAGTATGACAGGTCAAACTTTTGAGCCATCTTCAAGTTTAGGCATTTTACTGCCTACCGGCTGCTCTAACATTTCCTTTCTAATGTATATCTGAGACCAATACAGCACTAGCTCTTAATTTTTATTTGCCTGTTTAGGTTCCTGCCCTATCTGCTTAAGGTTAGTTTAAACTGATTCACATCCTTTAAAAAAAACTTTTTACAGCCTTTCACCAAACCTGTTAACATATATATCTCGAAATCATCAAATTTTCAAGTCTGAGCTAAAAGAAACAAGTCTAACTTTAACGTTCTCAAAGTTATATTTTTATTTTTCACTCTAAATTAACGGCTTTTCGCATTTCACATAATAAATTATGCTGGCTTTACATTTTCTCAGTCGCCCTGTCGGATTAACATTATCAAATGTTTTAGTATTTTATCATTACAGGTTTTTACAATCAAGAGTGCAAAACAACAATTTGATAGACACATATGCAGGCTAATGAGTACTTTAATTGTGCAAAGCCCCATCTACTTACAAGGTTTCTCCTCAAAATTGATATCAGCTACCCTTAGTGAAATCACACATTACAGATGACGTAACAGGTGAGCGCCTAATCATAGCTTTACTGGAACATCTGTCAACTACACATTCAGCTGTAGACCTATCGACCAAACATTCCTATTATACAAGTAACCCAAAGGTACCTTATTGCTTATAAATCTTGGAGTTCTTAATAATTGACAATGAAGATCTTTAAATTTTCAACTTCCAGGGGGCCCCTCCAGGGACAAGTTTCAAAGCGCCACAAATTCCTCGGACCAAATGTGGGTATACTACTGCACCGTTCACTTAGAGTACATTTTACCATCAGGTGAGATGCACTCTACTATGTTGAAAAACACTCTACTTCACAAAGTGAAAGTATGAGCATTAAAGCTTTATACAGGCACAATCTACATAATATTCCTGAATGCAAAAAACAGAACTCATTAATTATTATTTTATAAACCACAATTTATTTAATTTAATTAATGATTATTCTACACGTCTCTTTAATTAATCTTGCTACTGACACTGAAAACATGCTCAAAATGGTTACCAGAATTTATCAAATTGTCATCACTGATGCTTCATTGACTTCTTGGTGATGAATTGGTTTATAAATAAACCAACTTGAACTTGTTGCTCCTGGTGGCTGATAATATACAGTTATTTTAGTATTCAGAACTGAAGCCAACCATAAGTTATATGTCCGTTCCCCAGATGGTGTCTTCTTCCACGTTGCTCCTTTTCAAGTAGTCATTTACTTTTTGCCCAGTCATTGCTTCAAACTTTGGCCTATACAATGGGTTTCCTAAAGTTTGTACAGAAATTCTCTAAATGTGGCATGATGCTCCACCGACAATGTAACTTCCTTACTTACAGCTCTAAAGCGACAATTGCCATCACGTACAATCTTATCCACCTTAAGTGGCTTGCCTAATGCTAACATTTATATCTCAGTTCTCTATTGGGCTTCGGGCTTGGCAGACCTAATTCTACTGGGTTTGCTGACCTTCATGTAGCCGTAGTTGGGATAAATTGTCGCGTTGATTCTAGAACTATTCCAAGAAATTCCTCTGCTGAGCTTTTTTGTCCATTACTGTCCATTTTTTTTTAGTGTTTCCTAATTGTACATTCAGAAAAAATAAATTACTTACTTATGCTTTATTTACCCAAATAAGTTATTACACACTTGCTTCTTGCTAGATATAGCAGAAGTAGTACAGTAGTACAGTAAGTAGAGTGCTCCACATCTGAATAAAAAAATTAGGTGTGGAGCACTCTAAATTGATTTTCATTTTACTAGAGTGCGTTTTTCCTGGGTGAGATGCATTCTACTTTAATCCCTAGAGTACGTCTCACCTTAGGCATCGTGTACTCTAAAGTGCTTTTTTCCGTAGAATAATTCCCGACTCCTACACCAGTTGGAAAGTAAACTTTGGGGATTCGTCTTGTCGCCTTAGACCAGGGGTTCTTAACCTCTGGGTCGCGACCCAAACTTGGGTCACTAAATTGTCATTTATCATTTATTTATGTTATCCCTAATCATTTTACCATTATTATTTATTTTATTATATATTACGAATGTACTGTTTGAAGGCATTGGTCGCCGAGCTAGCCCCAAGACCAGAATTTGGATCGCAGCCTAAAAAGGTTAGAAAGGCCTAAAAAGGCATTAGACGAAGATAAAGCTTTGGATTTTTTTTGCAAATCACGGTGTGATATTAAAAATTTGTTTATGTCCGAACTATGGAAAAGGGTATAATTATATTAAAGACCGAAATATTTTCTTTTGTAATAGGCAATATACTGACCGTAATAGAAGCGTGTAAAATAGTGTAATTTTATAGGTTAGGTTAGGTTAGGTTAAGTTATAATAAAGAAAATGAAATTACATACCTAAAAATATTTATTTGATGTATTTTGAGGCATTTTAACAGAATCTGCTGTCCGCTTTTGTGAAATTGAGAAGCTTACGAGATATACATTTCTTAAAAAAAAAATAATTATCTCAAAACCTGCTCAGTTACACAAAAAAACGGATTCTGTTAAAACACATTTCAATACCTCAGAAAATTATCTGGTATGTAATTTCGGGTGATGTGCTCTACGGAATATTTACCAATTTTGTTTCTAGGCCAACTTTTTTTTCGAAGTACATCATCTGCTGTCTACATTAATAATTTCAGATTGTTGCTAAAATTTCATGAATAATTACACAAGAATGTCAAAAGCAAGAAAGCGAGTTCAATATATATATATATATATATATATATATATATATATATATACAGGCCCGTATCCAGGGGGGACCAGAGGGGCACGTACCCACCCCCAAATTTCGCGAAAAAATATTTTTTTGAAGCGTTTTTAATTTTTTTGCTTTTTTGTTTAATAATATAATTTTGTATAAGACGCTGCTGAACGTCAAAAGAAGAACAGCGTAGTCAGCAAAAATTTAATATAAACAAGGGTATTTGAGTCTAGCAAAGCTAAAGTGATGTTGTTTGTGTGAGTTTCTATGTGGTGTGTTGGTAGAATGCATAGCTACCGGCATAGCCGTTGGCTGTCAACACAGACCGGCATATTGTTGGTTATGTGGATTGTGCTTGTGCTAGTCTTAGTTCATATAGATGTATTATTTTCATGTTATAAACTTGAGTGTTCTCATCTTTTCAGAATTAATGAAGAAGATTACTTCATTTTTTGTGCCGATTAAGCGGCAGAGAAATGATACTAGTGAAGGGCAAAGTTCCCAAAGTGAAAATATTGTCCTAACTGAATGTGATACTACAGAACAAATTACAAATTTACCAGTGAGCAATCCCATAAATCAAACCCCCGGCACTATCAATGTACAACATTTCTCTGGCTGTCAACCAGCGTTTGAGCGATAGGGAACGATTTAAATTCTTAACCGATAATTTCAAACCACCAGCAAATTACCAATTTATACCTGTTGTGCAAACCAATAAGAAAAGAAATATCCAGCTCTGGTGGTTGGAAAAATTTGAAAATTCAGCGTTCAGTCATGTGGAACATGGTTTATATTACAAATGCTGCGTTTTATTCAACTCGCAATATGTTGGCAAAGGACGACATCAAAATGTTCGTCGATTCATTAATGAACCATATCAACGATTCAAAGACTTCTCCGTGAGTTTTTTTTGTGTAAAAAATGCCAAAAAATTATCTTCCCACTGAATCATATTACATTACAAATCGTTTGTTCTGTAAAATAATTTACAGATCGTCGCATTTCCTTACGTTGATTTTAGTTCTACAGAAATAAAAGTTTGCTTTTGAATATGGAATAAAATTTTGATTTCAGAGACATTCATTTGAATTTTTTTCTGAGCTTCATTTCATACATCATCTACTTGCAGTTAATGAATTTAAAGTAACGCCACCCTATGCATCCTCAATGCTCCTAAGAAGAGCTATACACACTATTATCTATTTTCTGAAGTTGGTGTGCCCCCCCCTCCGAAAAAAAATCCTGGATACGGGTCTGTGTATATATATATATATATATCAAAGCTATTGACTTCTCCTTAGGGAACCGGAGCTTACAGATGAAAAGAAGGATCAACACAACGGCAAACATTTTCATTTATTTGTACATCAGACGTTTCGACAAAACTTTTGTCATCATCAGTGAGTTAAGTCTTAAAACCTTAAAACAAAATTGAAAAGTGAAAGTTACATCAATACAATATTAAGACCATTAAAATTAAAACCTTAAAGTAAAATGAAAATTGCATCAATACAAAATTAAAAACATTTAAATTTCATCACTATAAAAACTAAAATTAAATTAAATTTCATCACTATAAAAACTAAAATTAAATTACCTCAATAGGTAAATACACAATGTTTACATCCACCTCCATACTTGGCAAAGTCTAAGAGAACACTAGGTGGTCAGAGGATTAGAAAGGGTATGCCCCAATGTTGTTTACAAATACACGTGCGACAGCTGTAAGGCTGCGTATATTGGCAGCACTCAACTCCAACTGGAGGTGCGCCTTTCTCAACATTTGGGCTTGTCAGTCCGTACCAACCGTCCCCTCAGTAGCCCTCCACAATCCGCAATTAGAAACCACAGTGATGAAAACGACCATCCCCTTCACAAAACTCAGTTTGAAATTTTAACTAGATCCAATAACCTTACAGAACTCCGAATTTTAGAATCTTTGTACATCTATAGAAACAAACCTCCCTTAATAATAATAGCTCATCCTACAAATTACGACTCTTTTGACAACCAACCGTGTTTCACAGATATACCCTTTCTAATCCTCTGACCACCTAGTGTTCTCTTAGACTTTGCCAAGTATGGAGGTGGATGTAAACATTGTGTATTACCTATTGAGGTAATTTAATTTTAGTTTTTATAGTGATGAAATTTAATTTAATTTTAGTTTTTATAGTGATGAAATTTAAATGTTTTTAATTTTGTATTGATGCAATTTTCATTTTGCTTTAAGGTTTTAATTTTAATGGTCTTAATATTGTATTGATGTAACTTTCACTTTTCAATTTTGTTTTAAGGTTTTAAGACTTAACTCACTGATGATGACAAAAGTTTTGTCGAAACGTCTGATGTAAAATAAATGAAAATGTTTGCCGTTGTGTTGATCCTTCTTTTCATATATAATATATATATATATATATATGTGTGTGTGTGTGTGTGTGTGTGTGTGTATATATATATATATATATATATATATCCCCGCAAGGGGGTTCTAAGCTCGTGCTCTTGAGTGTTCATGTGCTCGTTTGTACGTGTTTGTTCCTGGAGGTTTCACGTGCGCCCTCCCGGCCCTAGCACCCAAGGATGATGGGGATCGACCCTGCAGTCCTTGTCATCCTTGGTCTTTTTCCACTTCGACTGTCCCTCCACCCTTTCTTTTTCCTCTGTCTTTCCTCTCCCTTTTCTTTGTTTTTCCGCTGAGATATGCCCTTTTAAATAGAGGCGAATCGGTTCTTCCTGAACTTAAAAAAAAAAAAAAAAAAAAAAAAAATATATATATATATATATATATTTACTGTGTGTGTATATGTATATATATATGTATATATATATATTTACTGTGGGTCCAATTTTGGAATCCGCATATGCGCAAAGATATAGACAAAATCGAAAGAGTTCAAAGACGAGCAACTAAGATGATTCCGTCTCTTAGGTCAAAGTCGTACGAGGATAGGCTTAAAGAGTTAAAATTGACTACACTCGAGACTAGGAGGTTAAGGGGTGATCTAATCCAGGTTTTCAAAATTATGAATGGGTTTGATAACGTAGATAGAGAGAGCTTTTTCGAAATATCTCAATATAATAGGACTAGAAATAACGGGTGTAAGTTGACAAGTAGAAGGTTCGAGACAGCAGTTGCGAAAACTTTTTTACGCATAGAATAGTAAATAGCTGGAATAGTTTGCCGGTAGAAGTAATTAGTAGCACGTCTATAAACATGTTTAAGAATCGATTGGACGCGCATGTTGATAGAAAGGGTATAGTTTAAGGTAGTAAAATTAAGGCTTTGTGGGGATAGATCCCACAGCTCAACACAAGTGTTGTGGGATATAGGGAGGCAGCGTCTTGGGTTAGGGGATACACTCTGTCCTTACACACCCCATTTAAAGAGATTCCTCTGCCGAGCGGTGCCCCCCCCCCATAGTACTGTGAGGTATTGAAAAACTCATGATCTTCACTTGCCCCACAAACACCTTTAAATGGGAGACCCATAATCGGTGCACACACATTTCTACATTACTGTACAGTCTTTACAGCCACACCTACACTTTTCCTCGTAAGTGTATATTGTAATGTATATGGTTGTAAATTTGACTTGGTCCGCAATCGATATGAACCGTGACTTGATGGATACCGTAATGAAATTGACTGGATTCTTTGGATCTGATATATTTGCATGTCCGTTATATAATAGATATAGAGTGTAACATATTTGTGGATAGTAGTCTATTATGACTTGATCCTCTGGATCGAGAGATTCTATCTTTAGTTTTAAATCGATAATTAATTATTTTTAAATTGATAATGTATATGGTTGTAAATTTTGACTTGGTCCGCAATCGATATGGACCGTGACTTGATGGATACCGTAATGAAATTGACTGGATTCTTTGGATCTGATATATTTGCATGTCCGTTATAAATAGATATAGAATGTAATATATTGGTGGATAGTAGTCTATTATGACTTGCTCCTCTGGACCGAGAGATTCTATCTTTAGTTTTAAACCGATAATTAATTATTTTTAAATTGATAATTATTTAGTTTCGTAAAAATTGGTCGTTGCCAATTTACCGGCAGTTTTTAAATAAGTTTCTTATGTTCTTGTGGTTCGGAACCCACGTAAAATTGTATGTCCCCTCCGCCACCACGGAGGACATACACAATACACGATTACGAACACAGTTAGGTAGACCAGCCATGAGTGGATCCTAGGGTCTTTGTTGGTCTGAAACATTATAACATCATTATAACATTATATATATATATGTGTGTGTGTGTGTGTGTGTGTGTGTGTGCACGCGTGCCTTGCCAGAATAAAAAGCTTATCCTTCTAAAGGCAACGGGATGAACATCTAGCACCGTCCTCTTGAAACATTGTCCTCCAGGTGAAGTACAGTATACCATTTCGAAACAAAGGCAAGAGGTAAATGGATATGTAACCTTGTGAATTAAGACGTCCCTCTACGAACACAGTGTTAGTTTTTCCAGAGTACCAAATGCCTGCCCACCACACACCATAAGAGCACATCTACCGAATTTCCAAAGCTGGGCACAAACCGTTAATCCGTTAATCGTTAATTAACGAAGTTAACTTTTTCGTTAACGATTTAACTTTTAAGTTAACTTTGAAAATCATTATCGGACTAATTAACTTCTGTTACATTTAACTTCCGTTAACTCAAGTCCGTTAACCCAAAAAATTCATAAATAAACGTTTAAAAGTTTCTATTATTTTCAGTGCTGAGCAGGTGCGCAATTAATCCGCCACTGTTAATAGTGATGAACGAATTTCCATTTCCGCAGTGCAAAATCAGGCGATATATTTGTTTCCGTCGCCACAATTTGTGTCTTACCAAATATGGTAGTTATTTATGGCATTGGTTTGAGCAAAACATGGTCGATTGTAAAATCAGGCGGAAAGATTTGCCATTTGAGTTGAATGTTTCAACTTCTTTCAAGAAATATCACGAGCATTTTAAGGCACTTTCAATAATATATATGTAACAATTACAACAAATAACTACATTCGTTTCATTTGCAGTCTGTCTCTTGGTCAAGACCTGGCTGGAGACCAACTCCAAGGACTTGCTGACAGATGCTGCCTTCTTGGGTGAGCAAGTGTTGGTGGACTTGTTCATCAAGTTCAACACAGCCATCCCCTCCATTGCTGCAGTGGAGCGTTTGTTCTCCATGGGCAAGGACATCCTGAGGGCCAAGAGATCATCCCTGTCTGATGAAAACTTTGATATGCTAATTTTCATGAAGGGCAACATGCATCTCATGGACAAAATGGAGAACGAGAAGAAGAGGGAAAATTAAATTATATATATATTGTGTTTTTCATTTTTTTTATAATAAAAGTTAACGTTAACGGTTTATCGGTAACTTCCGTTACATGTTTAACGAATTAACGGATTAACGGTTAACGGATTAGCGGTTAACGAAGTTAACTTTTTGGTTAACGGTGCCCACCACTGCGAATTTCACAGTTGGTTGTATCATTGGTTGTATCCCATACAACTAAAAGAATTAAAAGATAGCATTGTTGTGCCGCTAACAAAGATTTTTAATGCGTCTATTTCTGAGGGGTGCGTACCAGATAATTTCAAGTTAGCAAACGTAACACCTATCTTTAAGAAAGGCGATAAAGGTGCGGCTGGAAATTATAGGCCAATCAGTTTAACGTCTGTTGGAGGTAAGCTACTGGAATCAATAATTAGGGATCGTATAGTCGAACACTTAGAATTGTATAACTTAGTTAGAAATACGCATCACGGTTTCAGGCGAAACAAATCTGGCTTAACTAATCTTTTAGAATTTTTCCAAAGCATGGTTGACGTTTACGATAGTCATCGGGCGGTTGATGTAGTGTATTTAGATTTTCAAAAAGCGTTTGACACCGTACCGCACAAAAGACTCATTGAAAAAACTAAGGCTCATGGAATCAGGGGTGTAGTAATAAATTGGATAGAAGAGTGGTTGCGAGGTAGGAAACAGAGGGTGGTCGTTGATGGAGAGGAGTCGTGTTGGGCTAATGTAGCGAGTGGCGTTCCTCAGGGTTCTGTATTGGGCCCCTCGCTTTTTCTTATATATATTAACGATTTAGATGTCGGCCTAGTCAGTACAGTTTCAAAGTTTGCGGATGACACGAAGCTGGGTGGTAGGGCGATTAATGACGAAGATAGAAGTAAAATCCAGGAAGAACTGAATAAAATCGTTGATTGGTCAGTCACATGGCAAATGAGATTTAACGTCGATAAGTGCAAAATTTTACATATAGGTTCGCGTAACGGTAATTTTGCGTATAGTACATCAGGGAAGGAGTTAACAAGCGTAGAGCAGGAAAAAGATTTAGGAGTTATAGTCACTGGTGATTTAAAAGTAGCGAAACAAAGTACAGCAGCGGTCAATAAAGCGAACAAAGTGTTAGGTTTTATAGCTCGGAATTTTGAGTACAAATCGCGCGATATTATAGTTCCTCTTTATAAAGCATTAGTTAGACCCCATTTGGAGTACGCGATCCAATTTTGGAATCCGCATATGCGAAAAGATATAGACAAAATCGAAAGAGTTCAAAGACGAGCAACTAAGATGATTCCGTCACTTAGGTCAAAGTCGTACGAGGACAGGCTTAAGGAGTTAAAATTGACTACACTCGAGTCTAGAAGGCTAAGGGATGATCTAATCCAGGTTTTCAAAATTATGAATGGGTTCGATAACGTAGATAGAGTTAGCTTTTTCGAAATATCTCAATATAATAGGACTAGAAATAACGGGTGTAAGTTGACAAGTAGAAGGTTCGAGACAGCAGTTGGCAAAAACTTTTTTACGCATAGAATAGTAAATAGCTGGAATAGTTTGCCGGTAGAAGTAATTAGTAGCACGTCTATAAACATGTTTAAAAATCGATTAGACGCATATGTTGATAGATTGGGTACAGTTTTAGGTAGTAAAATTAAACTTGTGGTTCGGAACCCACGTAAAATTGTAGGTCCCCTGCGCCACCACGGAGGACATGCACAATACACAATTACGAACACAGTTAGGTAGACCAGCCATGAGTGGATCCTAGGGTTTTTGTTGGTCTGAAACATTATAACATTATTATAACATTTTAGGAGTAAACATTTTAATTCACAAAGTTACCTATCCAGCTTAGATAAGAACCTCCTGCCCTTGTTTTGAAATGGCATACTTCACCTGGAGGACGTCATGTTTCAAGTGGACGGTACCACATGTGCATTCCGTTGCTTTAGGCAGGTGATCCTTTTATTTTGGCAGAGCGCTGTATAAAGAATAAAATAAGTCAGTGAAAAAGAATATATTAAAATCAGATTATTTGCGAACCTTATAAAGTAGAATCCTGTAGATACACCCATATATGATATGGTATGTCCTTGCTTCCACAAAGGTACACAAAGAAGACACAAGGATAAACATCTGAAATTCCAAATAAAAACAGAAAACACACAATCAGCAAAGAACATCTTTCAGAGGGTATGGAAACCATAAAAAAACAAGTGGGACATCTAATAAGAAAATACCTGAAGCCTCGGGTATAGGTGCCCCAACATTATGTACATCACCGACCAATTCAGCACCATCCACAGATAATTCAACTCGGGTTGCCAACTCTCAAGTTTTCGACCGGAGTCTCCGGTTTCCGTTGTTAGACTCCGGTTTTACTTTCAATTTACATAAAAAATAAAATTGTAAAACTTCGTTTTTAATTCAATTTCTTGTATTATTTATTAAGGAGGTCATTCGGGAACCAAGATTACAACTAATAAATGTTTGTAAATAATCAAATGAAACTGTTTAATTACTACCGGTTGGGTTCTGCGGTCGAGTTTAAATCTCCAAATTTTTAAATTTAAGAGTTGGTAATCCTAAATTCAACATACACGATAATATCAAGGACCACATACTCTCGGTACTCACACAATTGCACGGCCCACGCACTAACATCGACCCTACTATATGCAAATATACACGGATTGTACAGTGATCAAGCAGGTTGTAGATACATGTATTTGCAAAATTTATCTCTGGAAACAAGCACAGATATTGTATGTCTAACGGAAACGCATGAACGTAAAAAGGGGTTATGAAAACTATCAATGACTCCGAAATAGCATCACTACACTATATTTAGAGCAGATACATTGGCTAGAAGAGGAGGAGGATGTTGTATTTACATTAGAAACACGTACACAGTGAATAAATCAAATAGTACAGTTGAAATACTTATTTTAGAAGCAAATAAAAACAACAACAAATCATTATGAACGTGAACAGGCCATCAAATACCATATTAAAACGAGTTTAAAATTGTAAACCTAAAATCCAAACATTATATATGTGAGTTTAAAGTTATATATATATATATATATTATATATATATATATATATATATACAAAGCTGGGCACTTGCGGTTTTTTTGCGGTACTGCGGTACTGCGGTACTACCGCACTACCAAACCGGTACCGCATAACGCAGTACCGCAAAGGATCGCTGAAAGTACAGGCTGTACTTTCAGCGATCCTTTGCGGTACTGCGTTATGCGGTACCGGTTTGGTAGTGCGGTAGTACCGCAGTACCGCAGTACCGCAAAAAAAACGCAAGTGCCCAGCTTTGTATAATATATATATATATATATATATATAAAGGGTGATCTAGAGAAATGGGACCCCAAAAAAACCCCTGTAACTCTTAAAGTATAAGTCCTTTTATAAAATCATACGCATCATTCGAAAGAGGATAGTTACAAGTTTGTACAGGATTGTATAGGTTTTGACAATACAAGACAAGATAAGATACAAAACAAAATAAAAGTGTTAGTTAAAACTAACCCTTCAAGATGACTGCATGGACTGTGGAACAGCTGCGTTTCATAACTGAGCAATATTATGAGCATGGAAGAAGTGTAGTTTCAGCTCAAAGATCTTTCAAGACAAATTTTCAGATGTCAAAATCACCTTCTAAGAAAGTAATCCGTCGGTGTGTCAGAAATTTTTCCCTAACTGGCAGCATTGGAAAAAGAACACCAACTGGAAGAGTGCGCACAGCAAGGATAGACGAGATCATTAACAGAACTCATGAAATTGTACAGGATAATCCTAACATAAGCATCAGACGTGCTTCTCAGCTGTTAGGAGTTGGATATGGAACAACAACACACCGTATATTCAAGCAAAATTTAATGCTCTTTCCATATAAAATTCAAACAGTGCAACAACTAAACGATGGAGATTTCGCACGAAGACGACAATTCTGTCAATGGATCCAACAGAAGGTAAATGACACCACCAATTTTCTAGCAACTTTGATTGTCAGACGAAGCCCATTTTCACTTGAATGGAACTGTAAACAAACAAAATTGTCGTTTCTGGGCAACAGAAAATCCATTGAATATTACCGAAGTCCCGTTGCATAGTCAGCGTGTAACTGTTTGGTGTGGTCTTACTGCATCTCAGATCATAGGGCCGTACTTTTTCGAGGATTCCACCGGAAACACGGTCACTGTAAATGGTGATCGCTACGAAAAAATGTTGACCGATTTCCTTATTCCTAAATTAAGAGATCTTTGTCTAGAAAACCACTGGTTCCAACAAGACGGAGCTACCTGCCATACCACGAGGAACTGCATGGCAGTTTTGCGTCAAACGTTTCCAGGCGAGTTAATCTCAAGATTTGGAGACGTTGAATGGCCGGCAAGGTCTCCGGATTTTTCTCCCTTAGATTATTATCTCTGGGGATATTTAAAGAGTAGGGTCTACAGAAATAACCCAACGACCTTGCAAGAATTGAAGGCCGCCATCACAAATGAGATACAGGCCATACCACCGCACACTCTTGCAAAAGTGATGCAGAACTTACAAGCGAGAACACTGGAATGCTTGGCAACTAATGGAGCACATTTGAAAGGAGTCATTTTAAAAAAATAAATATTTCATAATAAACTTGTAACTCTACTCTTTCGAATGATATATAGTTTTTATGAAAGGAATTAAATATTAAGAATATTTGGCTTTTCTTTATGGGTCCCATTTATTTGGATCACCCAGTATATATATATATATATATATATATATATATATATATATATACAGTATATATTTCGCTTTATTGAATTTAAACGTTTTCTTTGAAATAATTAATTGTTTGAAGGGTAAACTATTCAAAACTGTTTCCTGTATTCGTTAAAAAAAAATGTATTTTGTGAATGTTAAAAAAAATCTCCAAAATATTGATTAAAAACTGTATAAAATAATAAAAATGCGCGAAGGCCTTTCGCAGTGTTCGAAATACCGGGGGAGGCGGGTGCATGGGGGGGGTTTCATATAAATTAAAACTTGAAAGCTTTAGTTTCCATGGGTTTTACAAGACCCACCCTGCGTCCCTTTGGACAGCACATTTCCATGGATCCCATGTAGATTTCGGGGGTCAAACCCTCCTGACCTCGCCCCCTGTATTTCGAACACTGGCCTTTTGTACTTTATGTAGATCAACCAAAGGAATTCATTGTATTGAAATTTCATTCTTTCACGCAATGTAATTCTGGAAACCTCTTTTTGTGCTTTCAAATTTGAAATTGCGTTTCTTGCATATACTGTAATAACATGGTCCAGTGAACATTTGGTTCTCCTCTTAAAATATAATACTCCTTTACCCTCTTAATTAAAGAATTTAAAATATACGCGATCCCTGATACTTGGTACTGTATAAGTTTATATTCTGTATAAGATTACCATCAATTTATTGTCAAGGATGAGGGATATCGTATGACAATATATCTTTGTTGGAAATGTAGAACCGCGTATTGTATCAAATATGCAAATAGGAAGGGACCGAGAAACGTTTATCATGGCTGCAAATTTCTTGGAGAAAATAGGAACTATACTTTGTAGACGATAGCAAATTCTTATCGAATATACGAGTGTGTGTGTGTATATATATATATATACAGTATATATCGAGAGAAAGAGAAAGACGTGAAGTGTCAGCAAATCGAATATCTCTAAATATAGTTTTGATCTAATTTTTGTTTCAATCAAAGCACGCCATTTAAAATTACTATTTTTGATATTTTACTTTAAGATATTTTTATTGCATAGCAATTAATTATTGTCGTATCAGAATTTTAAAGTAAATTTTCATTGTTAATGATTCGCCATGGAGCGAAACGACAGCGATATATTTTTTTTCATGTAGAAAGGAGGGGCCAAGGGCGAATGCCCGCAAAAACACCTCTTTCATAGAGAAAGAAGAGAGATAAAAATCAAGGTCCAAGGTTTTCGAGTTGCCTGGACACTCTGCGTTTAAAAGATTGAAGGTCATAGACAGGGGGGAAAGAGGGATTGAGGAAGATTGTTCCACAGTTCATCGGTTGAGTAGATGAAAGATTGAAAATGGCGATTAACCCTCGCTTAGAAAGTTGGACAGAAAAGAAGTGAGAATGTGTCAAGAGTCTGGTGCTGCGTGCTCTCCTTAAAGGAGGCGTCATGCAGTTAGATACGAGAGAGCTTAGAAGAGCAGTATCCGTCAGACATGAGGCTGAGGCCTGGGCTCGGCCACGACGGGCTCTGGTTAGCTTTTTATTAACAAGATACAGGGTGTCCCAAAAGTCAGAACACATGGAACTATACCTTTTCAATGCAATATACAGGGTGTACACAAATTATCTTTACAACTTCTCTCTCAAATAAAAATATTAGGAAACGAGGTGAAGGAGATGAGGACGCACAGGTAGGAGACTGCAGTGTCAGACCCAGGAAGACTCCTGACATCAACCCAGATGCCACCAAACTCTCGGAGCTTAATGACTGGAACTCTGGCGTGACTGACCCTCCTCCTCTGACCTGCTCCCTCACCACTGCTGCAATCAAGGAGTTTCTGGATAGACCAATGGAAGTTCCTGCATGGCCCTCACACACACACAGTCAGTAGAGAGGTGTGTAAGGATGACAACTGAAGCAGCACAACATGTTTACTCACAAGAGAGGAGGGAGGCGTACATCAGTGGCCAGGTGGCCAGTAGGAAGTTCATGCCCAGGAACAAGAGCAAGGCAGACATGGCATCCTTGGCAAAGATCAAGAAACCTATCTATATTTCTAAGTTTTAATATTGAAACACAATCAAAATGTCTTTAATTGTATGTAATGTATGTAAAATGTAGTCATATACAATAAAAAAAAATATTTGCAAAAATTGCTGATTTTTCGTAAACTTCAACTTCAAATATAAGTAGCTAGGAGTGGTTAAATCTGGATTTTAAAGCCATATTTCGATTTAGCACATAAAAATGCATCATTTGGTCACTAGTAGTTTTTTGAATTGTTGACTTTACTAAAATTGACACACCCTACTAATGTATGGTGCCCAGGAAATCTTGTTCTGGCAACTGTGTCTGACTGTGTGATCCGGCAAGTTTAAACAGGGATGTCAGTGAAATGGAAGGAAAGTCAAAGGTGGTGGTGAACATTAAAATCTCCTAAAATGGAGATTTCAGCAAAGGGAGAGTGGGATAGAATGTATTCCACTTTGGAAGTAAGGTAGTCAAAGAATTTTGGATAGTCAGTAGAATTAGGGGAAAGGTAAACAGCAGATGTATTTAGTTTGAGATTGGCATGTAAGCTGTAGCCAGATAGTATAGAATTCGGAAGATTCGAGTTGGAGAATACGAGAACAAGTAGGTCATTGCGTACATATACGCAACATCCACCTTTGGAGTGAAATTGAGTATAGAGAAAATAAGAGGGTAGAGAAAAGGAGTTGCTGTCAGTCGACCCAGACACCTGAGTTTTAGTGAGGAAAAGAAGATGAAGTTTAGAGGAGGAGAGGTGGTGTTCAACAGATTGAAAATTTGAGAAAAGGCCACGAATGTTGCAGAAGTTTAAGAAAAGTGAATCAGACAGAGGCCCAGAACATCTCGAATGGGCGGTATCAGATCCAGCCCCACTGCCCAGGTCTGCATTCCCGGCATCGGCAGCGGGGTGCCAGAAGTGGAGACATTTATGGTCCCTTCCTCAGGGGACTTCGAGGCTCTTGAAGTTGATGCCATTTTTTTTTTTTTTTTTTGGACAGTGTGTTTAGTTAATTTTTTGCGATGTGCCTCTAAGGATTGGAAGAGTAGCTATATATAAAAATAAACACTAAAAGCATCAATTTAATTCGACGGACTTAAATGCATGAGAAAAGCGACCACTCAGATTTCCGTTTTCTACAGTATAAATGGATATGATACGCTGAGAAGCTAAAATGATCGCATTAAATTTTTCGTCTCCCAGTTATACATCACTGAAGTTGGACTAATGTTATTACTAAAACAAAGTAGTTTTCTTTGGTGTTCTACTTGTATGTACCATATTTTACGCCTCATAAGACGCTACAAGTGGTAAGACGCACCCTATATTTAGCAAAGAATATTTAGGAAAAAAATATTTCGAAGATTTATCAGCCTGACAAAAAATATATTCTCATAACTTTATTAAAAGGACATTAATCAAAACAATAACATATGAGCCCTGAAGTGATTTTTGGAGACGTTTTTCAGGAAAAAAGTAGCGTCTTATGAGGCGTAAAATACGGTAGGTTTAGTTAGTCTCATGAAATTAACAAGGGTTGAATAGTGACAAGTGGTTCCTCACTGCCTTCTTCATTATTAAGAATTTCTGCGAAAACAGACACTAAAATAATTTGAAAAAATATTTACTTTAAAAATTCACTTTTCATCAGCAGCAAAGTATCTTCAGTTTCAGTGATAAGTTTTTTACTATAATTAATGAAACATAATTATGCCCTCTTTATATGAAGTTAAATTCCTTAAAATTTTAAATTCCGCTGTTTTCTTTATAATTTTAAATGTTGAAATTATGGTATCAAAAGGTATAAC